>CAWUFW010009079.1:600000-819953 GCA_963921515.1 Calotriton arnoldi
GTGAAATAGTCTGACAATTGGAAGGGGAAGGCTTCCTCATTTGGGGGTTTGTGCTCGTGCTTCATGTCAGAAACATGAACCATCTCTGCGGGGGAGCAGGAACTCATGTACTGGTTTCCCGGACTTGGCAGAAACCACAGAGACAGATGGTGGAAATGAGGAAAACCAGGTGCAGGGGTGTCGTGCTCGTGCTCGGGGTCTTGGGACACCAAAGGGTGAATTAAAAACAAAATGGTGCCGGCTTTTAATGTGGGCAATTATTAATCGCGCAAAGGGGCATAATTAGATCGCGCAGAGGGCAGCGAAGGGGCATAATTATAGATTTTATTTCCACAGAATTGTTCATCTTCTTCACCATTCTTGTAATGCTGGTAACAATGTTTTGTTTCCTTCTGCTAATAATTGCAGCTCCTGTATTTCACACAAGAATCCAATTGCTTAAATAGATGTTTGAAATGCAAATTTGCGTATTTCTTGTATCTCCCTTTGTGCATGCCTAAGGTAACCATGAAAGGGTAGATCTGTTTCCACAATTTTCTTGGAGGAGTCAGCGTGGTCAGGTTCTAAGGTTGCAGACACAATTTGGTACCCTGCCAGGTTTAGGGGTCCAGAGGGTGCACTGTCAGCTAGCCAGGAATTGAGTCAAAATATTCTGATGATATGCGTGGACTAAGTTCCCATATTTTGATGCATATGTTGTCCAAATGCACAGTTTTACTCGATTAGTAGGAACCGTACAACATGGCACCGCCAACGTTATAGGTCACGTACTTCCTAAGTAGTTCTTACGTGTGCCCAAATACCCTAGTCACCTTAAATGGAGATGTCCCTGGTGTTAGGGAATAATCCTCCTCAACAAAATAGGGAACCCCTATTTTTGTCTGTAGGTTGTTCAAGCTTAAACCTTTAAAAAGGATCATCCACTATAGTATTTTTCTTTTCTGAATTCTGTCCATTAAAATGGCTAGTGCAGCACCAGTGGTTATCCAACTAAATTGCAGACATGCAGTAAAAAAGATTACTGTACCCTTGGAAGTGGACATAAAGGGGCCGATTCTGATGCGGGTTGGAAAAGCTTCCCGACCGAATCGGTTGGGAAATGGTGTCCGACCCACTCGGATCGGGAAAGTCCGACCGGCGGAGTAGGATGCATCCGGATGCTTCCAGATACGATTTGGTTGAACTCCCATTGACTTCAATGGGAACATTTGTTCCTAACCGCATCAGAATTGGGCCCTCGGTCGGGAAGACACGTTCCCGATCCGATTTGGAAGGAGCAAATGCCGTTAGGAGGCCTTCCTAACCGCATCAGAATCAGGCCCTCGGTCGGGAAGCTTTTCCAACCCGCATCAGAATCGGGCCCAAAGTGTTTGCCAGCCTCTGTGGATCCAGCGGAACTGATGCATCTCCGCTGCTTAGCAGTGCATCCCCAAGCAGAACTGATGCATCGTCGCTGCTGCGTGGATTGGACCCATCACAAAGACATGCCACAGTCCTCGGAACCGACACATCGGTCTGACGGTGCGGCGCATACACGGAGCAGGACCCCTCATCTTTCAGCGATGGCAACCTTCTCGACAATGCCGAACTCTGCACTGCAGCCTCGTAGCCCCTCGGAACCTAAGCATTGCAAGCTGTGCGCCGTATAACTGATGCCGACTTCGAAATGCAAGCCCCGTTGATGGGATCCCCGATGGCGAAGCAACAGGACCTCACACTGCAGCCTCGCCACATCTCGGAACCTACACATTGCTTTGGCTGCGCGGCGCATCTTCAACTTGGATCTTCACAATGCTCTGCAACTAGAATTTAAGGTACTGTGTTCAGCGGCCTAACTGGGTCCTTGTAGCTGGCCTGTGCTCCATGGCAGTTGGCCTGAACTTTTGATTTTGTCCCGGTCTAGTGCGACCAGATATCCACAGTTGGCCCTTTGTGCATTTTTACTCTAAAACCGTGACAAATTCATAACTCTGGTTTTACTGATTGGAATTTTGTCATTCTCATCTTGTTTTATTTATAAAAAATTACTCTAGCTTTCTAAATCTGTTGTGGGCTCCTTTTGTCGTGTGTTTTCACAGTTTTAATGTTCGAAGTGTTACACAAATACTTTACACATTGCCTCTGAGTTAAGTCTGACTGCTCTGTACCAAGCTACCAAGAGGGTGAGCACAGGTTAATTTGGGGTTTGCTTGTTCCTTACCGTGACAAGGCTTATGGATACTGCTTGTCCAGGGCTCACACCCCAGTAATCCAACAACCCAATTTTGTACAGCGCACTTCAAGGGGAAGGCGAGTAACTTCAAATCCAAAGCCTGAGAACTCTGTATCTACTTCTCCCTCTTACTGTATATAGCACTGCAACGGAAGCAGCACAGTGTGCAGCCAGCCGCAGGATACATCACCCTAGAAGTGAGGTATTCTCATTCCAAAGCATAGCTACTGTGTTTGTAAGCAAGCATCAATGATGCATTAGATTGTGCGCTTCACAGTTACTGTTTTTGAAAACATACTGCAGCACAAAAACAAGTGTCCAAGCAGGAGTGTCTTAACATATTCACATTATGAGAAGTCAGTGTCATTGTATACATACCTCTACATTGCACCTGGCCCGTGTTTCATCGTGAACATATAATTTCATACATGCTTTTGGGCCCCATGCCATGTGTGGCAACCTCAGACCTTCCTGTCTTTTCAGCCAGTCCTGGCTTTTCAGCCTTAGAACGTTGTAGGCTGATACTTGTCCTAACAGCTGTAACGCTGTGAGTTTCTTTGTGCTGAAAAGCCAGGACTGGTGTAAGTGTCGCACATGAAACGCGCTCAGTTACAGATATGCACCATGGATGAAGGCAGATCTTGTGTACAGACACAACAGCAAGGAAAACAAGCCTCAAACCCCGAGGGTCGCATCATGTGTGTATATTATGATGTGCATAGTTAGTGCCTATGTAAACACAATGCAAAAACATACAAAAGCCCTTAACCCAGAGCGCCTCGTCGTGGTGGTGGGCCTTTCATGAGTGTGCACATATATTGTCTGCGTAAGCACCACAACAATGCAAACAAGCTTCCGAACTGTAGTGTCTCATTATGAGCACATTATGCGAGTTCTCATACAATTATGTATTCCTCATTAGAAAGCAATGGGATGCTGGAATTAAACTGCTAATGGGTTAAACCGGACTGGCACGAGCCAGATGTAATCATTGTTAGCAGGGCCTAGTCGCGAGGGGCACACAGTGAACCAGCCAGAGCCCTTCACTCTTGAAATGGTGCTGAGGGAAGCGTGTCTATATCCCCTAGTGTTTGTATTGATTTAAACTTCCTCAGTGGGGAAAATATACTCAGAAAAGGACAGTGCGGGGCAGTGCTCTTGCTGTCCACCCCCTCTAAATGCCCACACCCACACCTTCTAGTCATAGCTGGTAGGTGCCTCCATGCCATGCACATGCCTACAGCCAGGCCTGACTTTTTTACTCAACAGTACGCTGCCTTCTGGAAATTAAGGGCTCGTACTTACATTAATAAAATGTAAATACAATTCCCAAAATGTACAATGCTGCTGATTAAAAACCCTGGTTTGTTTGGAGAGATCACAGATGGGGCCTCGACCTGCACTGGGAGAACTGGACATGTTGGTGGCTGCACTTGCACTGTTTAAAGTGTCTTTTTAGAAAACCTTTCCGAACTGCCAATAATCAGTGCTTAATTTAAGCCGGTGGTTGCAGGAGGGACCCACTGGTGCTCATTTTTGGGGACCGCCCCTTTTTTTTCCTTAACAGACTTCTAGCCAGAGCAAAAGACAGAAAGACCAAAAAAAGCATTGGCAAAGCCAATAGGTCTTGCCTCTGCAAAAGCTATTGCCTTTGCCAAGGTATGTTAGCCTTGTTGGACAGCATGGCTGAAAGTAAGATTAGGGAAAAAATGAAATGATGAAAAAAACACAATCACACTGCCAGTGCTGGCCTTGTCATAGGGCCATTTTTTTAATGGCATATGTTGGGGGCAACAACATACACAAAAGAGAGGGTGGGTGGTGGGCTGGAGGGAGCAACATAGAAAATGGGAGTAGAAGGAAAGAAAAAAACAGACAAGGGTTGGAAGTGGGAGGGGAAGAAGTAACACAGGGAAGAATAAAGAAAATAGTACCTGAATCACAGCAAGCAGTGGATGCACATTGGGTGGAAGGACAATAATCAACCTAAATCAATCAGTACTTGGTCCATGGGTCAAACGAACAAACAGGAAGTTACATCGGCAAGTGCTGGCCAATTAGGAGGCAGCAAATAAGAGTGACTATGACGCCAACGAATGGTAAGCAATGGGCTGGCACTAAGCCTCCTAAAGTAAATATGTCGTTGAGTGACAGCACTTGCGCTGTCGGCAGGCGAGACCTAAAATGGGTTGAAATGTTGAATACTTTCACATTGCTGGGGAAGTGTCGTTCTGGGCAAAAAACTAGGCATCTAAAACGTGAATCTAGAAACTTAAATGTCTTTCTTTCTTTTCTGACAGGTGCATCGGACCCAAGCAATCCTCACAGAAGCTGGAACAGGTTACCGAAGGCCAGCTCACTTCCCTCAGCAAGAATCCACCACAGACATCCATGGGCGCAAACACCTCAGCAAGCAACCTCTACCACTGGATCTCTGACTGAGCCACACACTGGCCCCCCTCAGGGAACCGTCAGGCAAGCAGCCATCCAAGAAAGCCAGCTGGTTCTCCGCCACCCTCCAAGAATCTAGGCACACCTGCAGAAGGCTCGAGAAAAGATGGAGAAACAGCAAGATCACGGCAGACTATGCAGCCTTCAAATCTGCCGTTGCCACACACCACCGCCTCATCAGAACAACAAAGAAAGCAGCCATCAAGGAATACATCAACACCAATGCACACAACAGCAAAGAACTCTTTGCTGTGGTAAAAGAATATGAGAAACTCAGCACAGAGACAGCAGAAATCCCCCCATCTCAAGACCTCTGCGACAACCTCGCCACATTCTTCCAACACAAGATCAAGGAGATCTACGACAACTTTGCAACCCAAGAATCATCCACCCCACCCGCAACCACCGCACTCAAAGGCTCCAGCCCCCAGCAGACTTTGACCTTCTAGACTACCCTCACCTCAGACGACACCCTCAGGACCATGAAGAGCATCCACTCCGGAGTCCCCTCAGACCCCTGCCCTCACCACATCTTCAACAGAGCCATCACCTCCATCGCACCCGAACTCCGATGCACCATCAACTGCTCCATCGAGTCCACAACCTTCCTAGAAGACTGGAAGCACGCAGAGATCAACCCACTGCTGAAGAAACCTTCTGCCGACTCAACAGACCTCAAAAACTACAGACCCATCTCTCTGCTCCCCTTCCCAGCCAAAGTCATCAAGAAAGCCATGAACGCCCAACTCTCAGAGTTCATCAAAACGAACAACATCCTGTTCCTCTCTCAATCGGGCTTCAGAAGCAACCACAGCACTGAGACCACTCTCCTCGCCGCTACGGATGACATTCGTACCCTCCTCAACTGAGGTGAGACTGCAGCCCACATCCTCCTGGACCTCTCAGCCACCTTCAACATTGTCTCCCACCACACCCTCTGTGCAAGACTCCATGATGCCGGCATCTGCGACAAAGTCCTAGAATGGATCTGCTCTTTCTTCACCGGCCGAACTTGGAGAGTCATACTTCCACCGTTCAACTCAGACCCACAGAGATCAGCTACGGAGTGCCTCAGGGATCATCTCTGAGCCCTACCCTCTTCAACATCTACATGGCCCCGCTTGTAGCCATCATCAGAAGAGACGCATTCAACATCGGCTCTTAAGCTGACGACACCCAGCTGATTCCCTACCTCACAGATGAACCCACATCTGCTAAGAGCAACTTCCATGATGGGTTGAAGGCAGTCGCCACCTGAATGAAAGACAGCTTCCTCTAGCTTAACTCAGAAAAGACTGAAGTCCTCATCCTGGACTCCCCCCCTCCACCTGGGATGACCCATGGTGACCCGCACCACTCAAATCCCCCCTCACACCCACGGACCACGCACAAAACCTCGGCAATATCCTGGACTCCTCGCTCTTAATAAACTGCCAAATCAACACCATTTCGTTCTACTGCTTCCACATGCTCTGCCTCCTTCGTAAGATTTTCAAGTGGATCCCCAACGATTGCAGGAAAATGGGTACTCACACGCTCGTCAACAGCAGACTCAACTACAGCAATGCACCATATGCCGGCACCACCCAGAAAATCCTTAAAAGGATGCAGACCGTCCAGAACGCCTCCACCAGACTCATCCTGAACATCCCATGCCACAACAACATCACTGGCCACCTGAGAGACCTTCACTGGCTTCCTGCCAACAAGAGAACCACCTTCAAGCTTCTCCAGCTCGTGTACAAAGCCCTACATACCTCAACCACCACCTCTCCTTCTACACTCCCACCAGACCTGGCCACCATCCCACGCATCCGCAAGACCACGGCTGGAGGAAGATCCTTCTCCTACCTCGCTACGAAGACCAGGAACTCCCTGCTTCTGCACCTCAGGCAATCACCATTGCTGCTACAATTCAGGAAGGACCTCAAGACCTGGCTCTTCTACTGAACGGCAGACCCCCCCCACCCCCCAGTGTCTTAAGACCCCCACGGTTGAGTAGTTGCTCTTTATAAGAACACTGAATGATTAATTGATTGATTAATTTCTGCATTGTCAAGCTTCTTTGCAGCTCTTCTCTCAGTTAAAAATGCTCTTCTTTCGTCATTTACTGCTCAATATTCACCCTCGATATTCACCCTGCTTAGCACATATGTGAAAATATTGTTTAACACGTAGTTCAATTGGAATAAATGTGTTCATTGGCACAAGTCTTTATTTAATTTGTACTTATTTATTACTTTTGCCATTTGTATGTGTGCTAGTAGATAGGGTGGCAGAAGCCCCATTGTTAGCACGACATCGATTTCCAGTGCTATGCTTTCTTGTAACAGAACTGTGCATTTTGTGACATGTAGTATTCTTTTTTGCGACATATGGACTGTCACTCCAGATAGCATTAAAAAGGTAGCACTCAGGACAAGAATCTTTCCTTGTGACATGAACCTATTTATTGTAAGAGTTTTGCATATCATGCTAGCATATCACCCTGTGGTACTACAGGGTGCTATAGAGTAATACGTTCTTTGTGTATCAGCTACCTCATTTGGCTAACATGCAGAAATCACCCTATGCAGATGTTCTAACCATCTAAGCTCCCCAGTCTGTTCATGCCTCCCGGAAGTAAATGGGAAGCTTAGAAATACTGATGTGCCCCGTATGCTGGTGCCTACACATCTTTCTATTCCTCCCCAAAATATATCTAATGGAAGGTGTGGAGAGGCACAGAAATACTGTTTCAGGCAATGTTTTTAAATGCATGTTTACTCCTCTGTATCCCAAAAACAACTTTGTGATAGTGGAATTTTGCTCATGAAAATGTTGCTGTAAACTATATTTTGAACTCCATTGTGCACATTTAAAGCACACCAGAGACACTCAAGTGTAAGTGCATCTTTTTATTATGGAACTGTGACATTTGCAGCATTAAAAAAAACGGGGGTCTGAAGAACTCCCTGGCCGTATTGTTTAAACTGGGTACATGAGGCTTTGTGTTTTTTCTGTGCATTACAATAATTTAGGCAATTCTGGACGCATAACTGTGCATTTGACAATTAAATATGCCTTAATCTACTGAGAAATTTGAATCCAACAGGGCACAATTAGCCTTTCATCCCTCCAAGGTCGCTAAATTGAGTACCATTAAACTGGATAGTAGAAACATCTTTTTCAAAAGCAATTAAAAACTGCATAAGCACACAATGAAGCACTGTATAACGATCATAAGAGATGATAACGGCCAAAGCTGCTGACTTTGGAACTGTGGCAGCAGGTTAAACATCACTTATGGGGCTGCTCACAAATGTAAATTACACTTGTCAGTAATTAACATGTGAAATTTACTTTAATGCTTTTGCATAACACTACTAGATTTGGCTATTCCCAAAATCTGAGTGAAAAGTTACTCAAAAGTGTAGAGTTACAAGTCTACACACCCTGGAAATGGGGGTTGAGTGAAAGTTACTTCAACCAAAAAAGAGACAGCGGTAAATCTAGCACCACACATGGCTAACCACTGATACTGCAGCACCCTTACATAGAATATAATAGAGGTAGAAACATAAATAAATAACCATAGAAAATAATGTTAAATCATAAATAAATATAACTCAATAATAAAATATTTTAATAACCTTTATATTAATTTTAAAATAGTTCCATACTCCACATAAAAAATTTATTAATGCATAATAAAAACAATTTAGATGGGAATTTATTTTTTTTAAGTTCAGAAAAAAATATTCCTGTTAAATTTACTATATTTATATTAATTAAATATTTGTTTAAAAATAGTTAATAATCATCAAGATGGCCGTGTAGTCTGTCGGCTCCACCGCACCGAGCACCAATATCCGTGAATAATCCGTCCAACTGTACCCAGACCGGAGCTCCTTCCTACATAACTGCTGCCGGAGGGACGCCGGAACGGACTGCCACCTCCCGCGACTGGATCGGAGGTGTACAGCGTCTGCTGCGGGACCTCCGACATTGCTGCTGCGTAGTCACCGCGCGGCCTGGTGATCGTGTGGGCCCTGGACTGTATCCTGGCGCTGAGCGCTGATCTCCGCACTGTGAGTAGCGAGCGGCTGCAGACGGCGATTGGGGCGGCCTTGCTCCGCCGCTGTCGGCGCTGTGGGCTGCACTGTACCGGGAGGTGTGCACCGGCCGCCCTGGTGCGGACTCGGACGGGGAGCGGAGGAGCTCCAAACTGACCCGCGACTGCGGGCGTAGGCTGGCGCCCGCATCGACCCCAGCCTGATAACTCGACGCCGGCGTGGAGCTCGCAGGGCGGAGAGTGCCCGGCCGGAGAGGCTCGATGCTTACCGGTGTTGACCAAGGTTTCCGGCCCTAGACTGCGCTGCCGATTCACCTACACACTCGCTGCAAGTGCCATAGCGGGGGCGGACTGGGCCTGACGGCACACGCGGTATCTGGCGGCAATTCAGCTCCTGGCCCCATCACCACCCAGCGCAGCAGTGGCCCTGTGACTGCCCTGGGTTACTACATCGCGGCCCCACTGGCCGCAGAGTCGTCCGGGAGGAGATAACTAACCTCGGCTGAGCTGTCCCTGAAGTCGGGGCCCTCCTGCTCTGATTGAGGTATCGGGTGCGAGAGTGGGGTGCGGCCCCCGGGTGGCTGTGGCCCGCGGGTGGCGATCCCGTGCACCGAGGGACTTTGAAGGTTGGCTACTTAGGGGCACACACCGCCGCTACTGAGAGGTGACCGAGAGCGCCCTGAACGCTGGTACAGAGTGTAACACCTGGTTGCGTGAGTGAGATCCGTAACGAATATGGCGGGGGGCCGCGGCTCGAAGGCCGCGCTACATTCCAAGTTGTCCAAGTTCGCCTGGGAGGGGATCCCGGGTGCCAGCCCTAAAGACGGTCCCCCTGCCTCGGACAAGTCGGAGGCCGGTGGGAAGAAAAAGGAGCCGACGCTTCAGGACATCTTAGAAGCTATCACTACGGTCCGCACGTCCCTGGAGACACGTATCGACTCGGTGTCCACCGAGGTCTCCCTCATCAGGGAGGATATGCGCTCAATGAACTCACGCCTCAAGGAGGTAGAACTCAAGGCAACCTCACTAACCGAGGACACGTCGGGGCTATGGAGGAAGGTGGAGGACTTGCAGCAACACACTGCGAAGCTCGAAGCCCAGCTGGATGACTATGAGGGACGCTCTAGACGCAACAATGTCCGCATTATTGGTGTCCCGGAGCGCGCAGAAGGGCCTTCGGCGGACTTGTTCGTGGAGGAGCTGATCACTACCTACCTCAAGCCGAAGGGTCTGTCCAATTTCTTCTCGGTGGAGCGGGCGCACCGTGTCCCCGGGGTCGGCCGAGGCCTGGTGCCCCCCGAGACCGCTCCTTGCCAGGATATTCAACTTTCGAGATAGGGACGTTATTCTGCAATCTGCCCGCTCTGCTCCGCCGGTTGACTTCCAAAACAGTCGCATCTCTTTCTTCCCGGACTTCACCCTCAAGGTGCAGAGACAGCGTCGAAGCTTCCTGGAAGTTAAAAAGGCGCTCCGTGATAAAGACCTGAAATATGCAATGATGTTCCCAGCCAAGCTGCGAGTGGAATCGGATGGAAAATCCTGGTTCTTCTCCTCCCCGGAGGAGACCTGGGACTGGCTCGAGGGCTGGCGAACGACGGGCCGGAACAACAATCGAGGCCGTGGTGTGCGGCGGGAGGGTGGCGCCCGTGGCCCCGGAGGTGGCTCGCCGTTGCCAGACGACGCGCAAGGCGCGACAGGAGGCGCAGAATGACTGGTCTGTATATTTATCCCTTGGGGTTGATGACGGGGACGGACGGCCTGAGGGGAGTAAACATTGACTTTTCCCTATCACAAGCACCGAACTCTGCTGCTCCGAACTGTGCTATCATATATGTGTAATTGAATTATTTCCCTGGGTTTGCCTGCTCTCCGTTTCAATATGCGGGAGCTGTGGGTCATACTTTGGGCTCCGGCCACCGCTCCTGCACAAACATGATTAATGTTTCTGGTTACAGTTGGTAAAATGACCATATGACAGGCATATGTGCTCGGTTTGGTTCACGACCCCTTAAGGTATTTGAAGGGTGGGCGATAGGCACTCTGCTAGTTTGGGGGGTGGGGGGGTTTGTTACCGCCCAGCAGGGAGGCAGGGAGGGGGGGTGGGGGGAAGAAACGTTGGGTTTGGGGGGAGGGAGGGTGGGGGTTGTTGTGGAATGTCAATCTTGATATTGTTTTTAATCCGAACATGTTATATCCCATGGGTTTTGTCTTTGTTATGTTTGGTACTGGTACATGCCATTGTTCACCTATACACCCCTATGCATCATTCGACTGCCGCCGCGGCCACGGGCATACACCTGGTCTATCCCCAGCCAGGCCTGACTATCCGCCACTTCTGGACTCCCATTAGACGACTGTGATGACACAGGGACTGACACTTAATCTGTCCACTTGGAACGTTAATGGACTGGGTGACAAAATCAAGCGGGGTATTGTGTTGCAGTACATCAAGCACAATAAACTTGACTTGGCCCTCTTGCAGGAGACGCATCTGATCGGGAATACCTGCGGTGCCTTGAACAGGAAAGGATACAAATTGGTGGTCCACTCCGGTTTCACTTCGGGCTCCAGGGGGGTGGGGGTCTTGCAGCGAAGGGGCTGCCCCTACATCGTTCACAATACCTGGACTGACCCCCAGGGCAGATACGCGGTGGTCTCTGGCTCTTGGGAGGGAAGGGTTGTTAATGTCGTCTCTGTTTATGCGCCTCCCGGTTTACAGCGCACCACGTTGCGTGATCTGGGAACTCTACTCCTGGAGCTGCCGCGTGGGGTACTGATGTTGGGGGGAGATTTCAATCTTGCGATGGAGGGCTCTCTCGACCGCTTGTCGGAATTTGCGAACGCTCTGGGGGTTGTGGATGTGTGGAGATGGTTTAACCCATCGTCTACTCGCTTCACGTTCCAGTCGGGGGTGCACGGCAGTCAGTCGCGAATCGACTATGTATTTACCCATGCCCAAGACATCCAACTCTTCACAAGGTCGAGCTGTCTGGCTCGTGAGATATCGGACCATTCTCCGGTCTTAGTGACTCTGGGTTCTCGTTGTGGGGGGCGCCCCCACATTATTTCCGTCCACCCGTGGGCATTGAAGATTCCACACATCAGAGACGCTCTCCGCACAGACGCTGAATATTATTTTTGCGGAGAATGTGGGCTCAGTCGACTCTGCAGTGACGTTGTGGGGGCCTTCGGGGCGGTCATAAAGGGTAGGGCTTTGTCGCTCATGGTGGGTCACAGGGCAGAGAGAGCCAAGAGAGTACTGGAGCTGGAGGCCGAGATCTCACGCTTGGAGGAGTTGTTGGCCCGAGACCCTGACTCCGTCATCGGGCATAGCTTGTCACTTACGAGACTGGATTATCGACAGCTCCTCACAGAGGATGCTGCAGCGCGCTCGTTAGCCTCCCAACATAGAATTTATGAGCAGGGCGAACGGACAGGTAAACTTCTGGCATGGCTCGAACGACGGGAACAAGCTGCCAGATGGGTCCGCGTGATCGCAAATCCGCAGGGTACTCTCATCACTGACCCTCAACAAATAGCTGATACATTCGCTAGATACTATGAGGAGGTGTACACTGGCTCCCCCACGTCTCAGGCCTCGCTATCCGCTGACCTTTTGGTCACAATAGATGTCCCCACCATTTCCCTACAGGACAGAGAGGCTCTGGAGGCGGACGTCACAGTGTTGGAAGTTCAGAAAGCCATCCAGGACGTTCGATCTGGGAAGGCCATGGGCCCCAATGGGCTCCCCATTGAGCTTTTCAAGCCCATGTCAACGCTACTGGCTCCTCAAGTGTTAAATCTATACAAGGAATGTTTTGAGCTGGGAGTCCTCCCCACTGAAATCCGTAATGCAGCGATTGTAGTTATTCATAAACCAAACAAGCCGGTCGAGGATTGCAAATCATATCGCCCCATCTCCCTTCTGACGGTCGAGGCCAAAATCCTGGCCAAACTCCTTGAAAATCGTCTCCTCCATTATATCTCGGACCTGGTACACCCAGACCAATCCGGGTTCATGCCGGGAAGGAGCACAGCCCGTAATTTGCGCCGTGTGCATGGGGTCCTCGGCAGACTACATACCATAGAGGAAGACGCGCTTCTCTTGTCATTGGATGCCTCCATGGCCTTTGACACTATTGAGTGGGACTTTCTTTTTGCCGTTCTGGCTCGCCTGGGGTTCGGGCCCAAAGTAATCCGTTGGATCTGACTATTGTACACGTGCCCTACGGCTCATGTAGTCGTCAATAACCATCGCTCTGCCACTTTCCCGCTTCATCGGGGCACGAGGCAGGGTTGCCCCTTGTCGCCGTTACTCTTCGCCCTTGTCTTGGAGCCACTTGCGGTATGGGTCCGGGGTGACCCCGGGATACGGGGCCTTAGGTGGACATCCCATCACGAGGACCGGATCTCGCTGTATGCCGACGATATCCTTTTATACCTGGCTTCTCCGGCGAGGTCACTGCGACGGGTGCTCCACATCTTTCATATTTTCGGCGCCCATTCTGGATATCAAATAAACTGGTCCAAGTCCCAGATGTTTGCGCTGTGGGGTCCCACGCCGGCGAGCCCGCGGGGATATGACATCCCTGTGGCCCCTCAGGGTTTTCGGTACTTGGGCATTTTTGTCACTCCCGACTCCGATCTCTTCTTCAAGTGCAACCTACTTGGGCCCCTTCAACGTTTTAAATCCGACGTGATGCACTGGCGCTCTCTTCCTCTCACCTTACTAGGACGCGCGTCCCTGTTCAAAATGTTGGCGCTCCCACGGTTTCTGTACGCCCTGCAGAACACCCCCATCCTGATACCAGACTCTTACTTTGCCCAAATCGACGGGGTATTGAGGGGACTGCTGTGGGAGGATCGCACGCCGCGCATCGCCATGAACAAACTTACCATGGGCTGGTATGACGGGGGCATCGGCCTGCCCGATATCAGACTATACTATCAGGCGTCCCAACTGAGCGTAATTAACCGCTGGGTGTTTGAACCCCATGATGAGCCTACCTTTCGCACGGACCACTGGCTCCTGGGAAGAGGCGGCTATAACAAAGCACTCTATACCAACCCCCGTAAACTCAACCTAACAGGCCCCACCGCGCGCACGGTCGAGATCTGGCACAACGTCACTAAAAAGCTAGGCTGGCATAAGCGACTGACGAAAGTGACTCCCTGTGGGAGCCCGATATTCTGGGTCACCTCAGTACCTGCCCAGGGTTTGACAAATGGGACTTAATCGGTATCTCCACGGTTAAAGATATATGGGCCAGGGGAGGGCTAGCATCTTTCCAGGAACTCCAAACTAAATATCAGCTGGCTCCCTCCGAGACGTTCAGGTATTTACAGATTAAGCACGCTGTGGCCGCCGCCCTGCCGAGCGAGGGCTCCCTCCCCGATTCGTCCCCCCTGGAGGACCGGTTATTGTTGGATCCCATGGACCGCAAGGCCATCTCACTGACCTATAAGAAACTGATCAATAATCGCGTTGACCTGATGCAGAAACTCAGGGTGAAGTGGGAGGGGGATCTGGGAGCGATCGAGGATGACAATTGGCGAGACGCCCTTGCGTCGGCCCGCGAAATAGCCATTCCCATGCGCATGCGACTGCTCCAATTCAAGATCCTTCATCGAGCCTATTTCGATGCCAAACTTCTGTTCAGGTTGGGTAGACGCCCCGATCCGTTGTGTCTCCGACACTGTAATCAGGAGGGTACTTTCTTCCATATCATCTGGGACTGTCCATGTATCCAGGACTACTGGGTGGCAATTGCTCGTCAACTCCAGAGGGCGGGTGGCAAATCCCTGGGGTTATCTCCCCAACTATGTATACTCAACATTTGGGAAACGTCTGATTTCACACATGCTGAACGGACATGGGCCTCCATGGGCTTCTTAATCGCGAAGAGGAATATTGCACGACACTGGGGGGTGGCGACGATCCCACTCCTGGGCGACTGGGCAAAAGACATGGACACGACCATGATCGCCGAAAAATCGGTATTCAGGGGACGGGGTTGCCCCAAGAAGTGGGACCAGAAGTGGGGGAGGTGGAATAAGTACAGAGGAGACATCTGCATTTCCCCGACGAGGGAGCTGCACGGAGAACGACAAACATTGACGGCCCGACTGACGGCAGAAGTGCTGGCCTTGCCCCGTAAGCGTAACATTCCTGTTCTCCTCAGTACCAGCTGCCTGTTGTTTCCCGCTTATACGAAAAGGATTATCTGGTCCATTATTGAAATTGGAAATGTGTCTGTATATTATCAGGAAGGAGTCCCTGCTCTGTCGCGGGTTGAATGACATTTTAACACTGTATGTATATATAGGTGGGGGTATTGATTACAGAGACCTGACTTTGTTGTACCAGCACTGGTTCGTTTTTTCATGCAATAAAAGTTTAATTAAAAAAAAAAATAGTTAATAATGCTCTCAGATTTTTTCTTTTTTTACATTTAAAAAAACATATAAAATTGATTTACATTAATATTTAATATGAAAAGATTCTTACAATTGTTTTCAGTTAAATAAACTCATTTTACTTTTCCCTATACTTTACCATATGGAGATCGCTGCCCTGACTGGGGAGTCTCTGTAGGAAGCTGGCTCTGTATATACAATATCCAAGTAAGGTATAGTGTACGCAGAGTTTAGGGAGTCCCTAGAGGTATAGCAGAGTCTAAATTAGGTAAGTGCTAACAGCTCTCTTTGTGGTAGTGTGGGCGAGCAGTTAGGCTTATCCACAGGGAGTTTTAAGTTTTTATTGTATTCACTCAATCAAGACTGATGGCACACACTCAGAGACTGAATCCAGACAATTAGGTTAGTATAAAAAAGATATACTTATGTTTTATTTTTAGAACCAAGCAGGACTTGGCAGAGGTAAGTGAAGTATATTCTCAAATGCAAGACTTTACAAGGAAATGCAGTTTTGTTTGAATTTGCAATTGTTACAGGTTTGTATTGGTTCACGAAGCAGTTTAAATTACACAGTAATTACTTTTGGAATACTTTTGGATTCATTTTGGATTACATCAACTACTCGGGGTGGTATGCCCAGATACCACGCTGGGCATCTCACAATACAAGGTAAGACTTTTTTTAGATTTGCAGTGTAGTTACTTTTTCTCTTACAAAACATCAGTTTAACAGAACATTTTAGGAATAATCACTCGTAACATTGGTACTAAGGGAGAAAACTGGTTATAGGTTTCACAGGTAAGTACTCGACTCACGAGTGGGAGCTTTTGGGGTTATGACCAAGGTTTCCCAAGGTATAAGTAGGCACTCAATTTGCACCACCAGCGGCACTGGGGCGGCCGGGTGCAGAGTGCAGTGGCCCAATGTTAGCCAATGGGGCTAAGGGGGCCTTCGGTCAGGGACAGCTCATGAGCAGGCTACTTGGCTGTGGGAGCAAGGCTTCTGGGGTTAAGATCAGCACTGCAGGGGCCAACAATCAGCACAGGAACTGCACCACCAGCTGCACAGGGGCGCCTGTGTGCAGAGTGCCAAGGCGACGTCGGGGACCCAGTAGATGTCAATGGAGATCTTTGGTTCGGCAAAGATGCTGCAGGGTCGGGCAGGGAGGCTTCCTTAAGGTGACCACCAGCTGGAGAGGTAAGTTGAGATTTTGGGGGATGCCTGGACACTATTGGTTGGGCCACCCTAGTCCATGGGGTTTCGGGTGCAGGGGTGTCCTTTGGCGTCGGGTTCTTCTTACCAGCTCCGGTAAGGGGGACCCTTCAGGTTGAGGCTGCAAGTGTCGTTTTGAAGCTTGAGGGAGGTCAGGGATCACCAGATCCCAGGATCACTGGAGAGACCTCCTCGTGGTGTTGGGCCACTCAAACTCGGGCCATGGGCGTAGGGTGCAGAGTGGTGCAGAATCGCGGAGCAGCCTGAATCCAGATTCTGTGGGTGAGTCTTCGCTTGAGAAAATCCGGGGCTCACAGGAGACAGAGTCTGTTAGATGAGTGCAGGGCAGGTCCTCCGGGATCTGGGGGCTGCTGGCTGCTGGACTCACCGGGGTTCTTGCTGTAGGCTGGTTGAAGGGACGCCGATAGGGCTGGGGCCAAAGCAGTAGGTGTCCTCTTCTTCCTGGGTCAGCATGGCTCTTCGGTCCTTCTTCTTTCTTCCTCGAATCTGAGGAGGAAAGGTTCAGGGTCAACCCTAAATACTAAATTTAGGGGCGTTATAGGGGTGTGCAGGTCAGGACTAATGGGTCCCTTCCTTGGGGTGGGTGCACCCCCTATTATGCCACCCTCCAGTGGGAGGGGGGCATGAGCCTCTTCCTAATTGGTTGGGTCCCCTCATATCTAAGACGGAGGGGACTGAGATGTGTGCTTTACTTCGCCTCCCCCACCTGAGGGGTGGGTTTGGCAAATATAGGCACACCTCTCCTCCTAGCTCGATTTTCCCACCTATTCTACCACCCAAAGTTAGGGTCAGAACCAGTAGAATCCAGTTGCTGGGGGCAGCAAAATGCATGGACAGCTTACAAAGGCAGCAGGCCATTAAAGTTTCACCTCTCATGGACCCAACCCATCCAAGGGGAGGAGGCATGACACCTCTACCCGGGATGGGCTTTGTTTCTGGACCCAGAGAGTGTAAGCTCTCTACCCATGAGCCAGAAACCTGTCTGGTGGTGGCAAATGGCAGGCAGCCATTCAGGAACCAAACCAGGGCTGGTCAGTTTTCAGGGGGTACCTCTAAAATGCCCTCTGCATGCATTTTACATTAAATCCCACACTGGCATCAGTGTGGGTTTAATGTGCTGAGAAGTTTGCTACCAAACTTTCCAGATTTCAGTAAAGCCATTATGGAGCTGTGGCGTTTGTAATGTCCAACTCCCAGACCATATACTCTCTATGGCTTTACTGCAATTACAATGTCTAAGAATGGACTTAGACACTGTAGGTGTACAGTGCTCATACAACTGTACCCTCACCTGGGGGCTAGTGCACCCTGCTAGAGGGGTGACTTACCTAGGCCCCAGGCAGTGGGTTGCAGGCATGGCACACAGGGATGTGTGCCGTGTCGACTCTTCACTTTTCTCTGCACCAAAACACGCAACCTTCTATGGCAGTGTATGGGTGTTAGGGTGCATGGCCCCTAAGGGTGGCACAATAGGTGCTGCAGCCCTTAGAGGCCTTCCCTGGTCACAGTGCCCTTGGTACCATGGTACCTTTTACAAGGGGCTTACCTGTGGCCAGAGGTGCCAATTGGAGGTGCAAAGGTACAGTTTTGGGGAGAGAGCACAGGCCCTGGGAACCTGATTGGCAGGGACCCAGGGCACATCAAGTCAAAGTGCAACAGAAACCTGGCAAAAAGTAGGGGTGTTACTGCAACAGAAACCCACTTTCCTACTGTCTCCATATGGTTAAATGTAGGGAAAGGTAAAACAGTTTATTTAACATGAAAAAAGTATAAATATTTATATTAGCGTAAATGAATATTAAGGGGCCCATTACGATGGCGGGCGGAAGCACAACCGCCGTGCTGGCGGATGCAGAAACCACCAGTTACCGCCGGCACGCAGCAGTCCACACGCCCGCCCAATTACGATGCGAAAAGCAGGCCAAACACCGCCGGCAAGCCAGCAACACCGTCCGCCATCAAAGTGCGCCCGCACACGTAGCGGCGCAGCACAACTGACACACACCGTCCGACGTAACACGTCCCGCCCGGCGCATAAATTACGATGCCGCAAACAAACGGCTCCCACGGCAAAGAGACACCGCACGTGAAAGAGAGGCGGAAACACGGACGCAGAGCACGGACAACGAAGAAGCGGCACCCCGGGCATGAATCCAGCACTGCAGGCCCTTCCCATGCTTCTGCTGATGCACCACCAAGGACGCAACGTACCGCGGAGACGCAGGTAGGCACACACACAACAAGTGCACGCAAACAGCGCACACAGTGCAAGGGCGGAAAAAGCGGACAACCCCCACCAGCGCGTGCACACTACACATCCACCATTGCATCCACATATGACACACAGGCCAAATCCTAACATCGCGGAACACATGTGTACACACCACCTGGGACTAGGAACCAACCACCCCGTCACGGCCACAAAGCGCCGATGACGCCGCCACACATGCGCACAACGCAGAGGCCAACCGCAGCGCCATGCATGCGTCGCACACAGACACAGGGACACAACCAAGCAGCACACACATCAGCCCCACCCCGAACGCACATGACACGTGACAGGCCGGCCACAGACATGTCCCCAACGCCCAATTCACGGACAACACCCAACGCCACACAACCGACGCACACATGTCAGTGAAGACACGCAACTGCAGGACACACCCCAGTGTAACAAACATGGCGTAGCACACAGCGGCGGCAACACCAACTAGGAGAAGCAGGGCCCCTTCGGGAAGAGGAACGCCAGTACCACACTGAAAAACCCATACCACCCTGCACATATGAACAAGACACATGAAACGGAACACCAAAGAGCCCGGGGACCGACAACAGGTGGCCCAAGAATAACATCCACACACAAGGCCCAACGCAGAGCGGAAAGGCAGCCTGCCGCCCACACAAGGGAGAGCAGACAGCACTGAATGACCTTCCATTCCAACACCGAAACCACAGCCCTACGACAGAAGCCGGTGAATACAGCCATTGTCCAAGAATAGACCAACACAGGCATGCCGAGGAGACCGACCACAGGGCAGATAGCGCATATCACAGAAGCACACAACGGACGGGGAAGAAAGAAGAAAACACTCCCCATGTCGGCCACATGCAAGTTAATTGGAAGGAGTCACACAGCACTGACCTTGAACTGTCTGAGAAGCATGTGGGAAGAGGGCCCGTGTCCTCCAAACAAGCCAACAGAACACAAGTCCTGTCTCCCCACGACTACACAGAGCTCACAGCAACCCCGGAGCGTGCACATTGCAGACTGCACACACAGCCGGAGCACGCCACCTCTACGAACCGCTGCGAAATGGCAACCGCAACACACCTACCCAACTACGCCGAACAGCTCAAGCTGTACCAAACCAACACGATACATACATTGGGATGCGATCTCCTGTCCCTGCTGAACGTAAGTTACCGACTGACTTACCGCATCACATTGTTCAGCTGCGTCATGCCCGTCTTCTACTGTCGGAGGTGTCCCTACCAGCATCCCGTCGAGATATGCCTCTCCAACCCGGCATGTCTGAAGGCGGACCTGCTACCACTACTCCTCCCTCTGGACGCACACGACAGGGCCTGCTCTGCCTATGGGGGCATGGCGTATGTGGCCAACATCGCACGCGCACTGAAATGGAACCACTGTGCCTCCACACGACGGATCATCGAGAACAGCTACATCGAATGTCACCCAGCATGCCCCATCATGGTCCTCCAAGGGACAACCTACGAACAACACCTTGACAGCCACCATCCGCTTCATTGGCTGGCAAACATGTACACCACCAATGACATGGAAGCCCTGCTGGACGGCATCGCATACCTGACAACCTGTAAATACGTCGGACCACAACGCAGGTTCCCCGAGTGACCTATGAAGTCCAACCCCGCACCCATGCTCAGCTTCCGCACGGACTGGCCAGTCACCACCACAACAGCCATACCAAACGACCGGCAACTGTAACCACACCATCAACGACATCGCCATGACATCGGATATGACCGGGACATGCACACTGTTCCCCATCACATCCAGGAACACCGCATGCATCGTGGGAGGCAGTGGCATGGGCTCTGTGCATCGCACCCACATGGACGGAACTGCACGAACAACCAGGACACGACATGGATCCAGCGCACATGGACACACACACCGCTCAGTGGACATGAATAGGTCGCCTGGAGTCTGTGGGTGCTGCACCCCTCCCACCCCCGCCCCGGGAATCCCATACCAGGACCTTTGCATGGACGACAAGTGCATACAACAACAACACGACCCCAGTGACTGTGACATGTCCAGTAACCACCACAGTGCAACAACAAGTGGCACGCCGCTGCATGCACGCAAGCACATGCCCTGATGTCATCTCACATGCACGCGTGCATGAGGAACAACCGCAGCAAACCTGTCACATGGAACTGAGATGGACTGTGCCCATGATGCCGAGCGGTCTGGTAGGCTACATGTATACCGTCTGTGTCAAAGTCCGCAGCTCCGCAGCTATACGTAAATGTACATTAGCACAGCCTTGGCCAAGCAGATGTAACCCCACACCCTATCCCATTTGTAATCATGCTCAGTATATCCTCAACATGTATTCCGCTGCCAGTAGTGTCCACTATACTGCATCACAGAGGACAGAAGACTCAATATAATGTTTGAAACCAAAACTGTCTCCGCTGACTCATTTCACAAGTACGAATGAGAGAGGATGAGAGTATGTGAAGTACACGGCAGTCGTGACATGACCATGTAGTCCACTGGTATTGGATGTCAACGCAAATGAGTAGCACTACTGTGGAAGACACACATGTGTCGTGTGAAGTCGTATGGACGCAGTGCTCAGGTGGGTGGGTGCGACGGGTAGATGCGCACATGCCAAGTTGGAGCACGCCGTGTTGGGAGGGGTCATGAACAGTACACCACCGCTTCCCTGGGCATTGTGAGAGGACACCTGTCGGGGGGAGTGAACACGTGTGTGCACAGCAGCCGGGCACACGTACAAAGCGGTACCAGGCGCACCTCAGCCCACCCTCTGTGGACAAGCTGGATCCTGTTGTGCGCCCGCCATGCCCCTTGACAAGGCACACACAGCCCCAGTCGACCAGGTGTAACCCCAACATAGTCAATCCGCACAGGCGATACAGGGCACGGGATGGCAGTGGAGCATGGTGTGTGAGAGGTCTCCTCGCGCTCCTCCTGGTCATATCACGCAGGCAATAGAACCTCCACGTCTAGCATGGCACAAGTCAAATGGAAGTGTAGGGGGACGCACCACAGCACGAGCAGCACTGACGTCACGGGAGGTGGCTCGCACCATCCCATCCATTGCCCATCATACCAACCACGACACATGCCATTGCGACTAAGTGCAAGCGCGTGCGCCACCACCCCCGAGCCCTCCCCAGAGAGGCCAAAGAGTGAATGTGTGGGCCAACAGCCACAGACGGACGCGGCCTGGCCGCAAGGGCAGCCACAGCCACTGGGTGTCGCAGGTGGCGGATCCGGAAGGCGAAGACTGTGATGCATAGTCCATGCAGGCCGGGTCTCCATTTGGGGCACCACGCAGGTGGACGGCGTCCCGCCACACATCATACCCTGAGACAGCCCACTCGTGCAACTGGACCCACACATACACTCCTTGCCCTCTCTGGTGCGAGCTTGGGGCTGCCTGTGCAAGCGCTAGCCTCGCAGGTGAGCATGCATATTGGGGGGCGAGGGGAGGACATGAGGGCTGGGGCGAAGATGACTGTATCACTGTCAGTTAGTACAAGGGATGACCCAGATGTGGAAAGGAAGAGACGTGTCCCGTGTGTACTGCAACTAGTCGCCAATCCAACTACCCCCCATGTCCGGAATGTAAGCCCGCACCTAGGCCCGCCCATCCGCCACATCGAACATACCACCAGCACGACAACCTTCCCATTCGAAACACTGACTGGGGGTGGCGACCAGTGAACAATCATGTGTAGCCTACCCACGCGTACATGTGGGCCCTCCATGATCCATGTCACCTGCGGCAAAGACATGACATGCGCAATGAGGGAAGTGAGGAGAGCTGCCCGCCCCACGCGCAGAAGGTGCATCAGCTCCACAGACCCAGCAGCGAGTCCAGCAGGGGTCACATGTGCAGGGGCAGCTGTGCCTGGTGTGAAGGCACATGCATATAGACAGCACATCGACCAATGTGTAGTCTGCCCACATCCACAGTCCATCATCATGCAGACATAGGAATTGAACACAGGGCAACACATCTTAGTTGGTGCACCCACCGTGACCAACAATGCGCAATCATCGACGTACCCGCCCTGTGCATGGCCCCCCACCCAACGGAGGCACATCCAGTGCCACCATCCCACACACACAAGCCTTCCACGGAACATGCTGTGTCCAATGGTCAGTACAGAGTCAGCGCCCATCTGGTGGATCCTGAACAGGAGACACATGCACACACATGCCAGCTCCCACCATGTACGTCTGCCACCTGGCACGTGCAATGTAACCTCTCACCTGTGACGTGTGACTGCAAGCACACAGCCGTCTTGGCATGGGGCTGTCAATGTGGACACCAGTCAATGTTTCGGGAGCTGTGATCCGTACAGTGCTGTACATAGGGTGCAGTGCTGACACCTACTACTGTCTCATATCCCCTCGTGCCACAGGTCCCACTTGTATTGGCCGCTCAGCCCGTGCCCACATCGTCGTCGTCGTGTGCCATACTCATCCAGCCTCGGAAGCAGTTCCATGCTCAGCAGACACTCATGTTGCCGTGGCGTTGCCGCTTGACGAATATGCAGTCAGTCCCCATCAGCACGCCCGCAAGTCATTGGGGCCTAGATCCCCATGTGCATGCACATGGCAGTGGTATGTCTCACTTGCCATTGCCATTGTTGGGAGACCTGTGTAAGTGTATTGTGGCCGTGCCGTCCCAGCTTGACAGCTGGGCTGTGGCTCATGTGCTTGCTCAGTCATGTCAGTGATGTGTATGCGAAATTGCTATGTGCCGTGTTGCTTTGACATGTGTCCTCTGCCATTTAACCCAGGCGGAGACCGAACATTGACCGCCCATACCAATTGCTGGCGGACATGGACGATACAGAGGTAATCAGGAAGTTTCGGCTGGACAGGCCAACTCTGCATCGACTGTGTGCCATGTTAGAGCCCCATCTCCGTCCCCGCAGGGTGTATCCGACTGCTGTCACCCCCACGGCTAAGGTGATGGCCGCCATGCATTTCTTCGCCACTGGGTCATTCCAGCACACAGTGGGCAGTGGAGGAGGGATGTCCCAGCCCATGTTCAGCAAGGTGCTGAGGGATGTACTGGCAGCCATGATGCTGTACCGGAACAGGTACATCAGATTCCCCAGGGCACGTGAATTGGCGGCAGTGAAGGGTGCATTCTATGCCCTTGGCAGAATCCCACACGTCGTGGGAGCCATTGACTGCACTCATGTTGGCCTTGTTCCACCACAGGCCACTGAGCACCTGTACCGCAACAGGAAGCACACGCACTCCCTGAATGTGCAAGTGGTGTGCCTTGCGGACATGGTGATCACCCACGTGTGTGCCAAGTTTCCAGGCTCGGCCCATGACGCACACATAATGCGCAACAGCATCTTGCCACGACTGATGGCCAATCTGCAACAGGATCGTGCCTGTATTGTCGGTGAGTATGTGGAGTGGTGTAGCATGCTGGTTGTGCGATGCTGTCCCCTGTCCAGTTGGAATTGCAACGGTTCTCTGTGTCCCTCACACCCAGGTGACTCTGCGTATCCGAATGGGGCATGGCTGCTCAGTCCATTGAGGAATCCTCGCACCCCAGCAGACGATCGATACAATGAGGCACATGGGAGGACCAGACGTGTGGTCGAGCGTACCTTTGGCCTCCTCAAGTCCAGGTTCAGGTGCCTGGACCGCACCGGGGTGCACTGGCGTACTCCCCACAGAAGGTGTGCCAGATAGTGGTGGCGTGCTGCATGCTGCACAATCTGGCCATTCGGAAGCAGATCCCCCTCATTGTGGATGACGGAGATCAACCAGGGCCCCAGCCCGCAGACCAGGACAGCTCGAGTGAGGTGGACAGCGTAGAGGAGGAAGCTGGGAATGTGCGCCAGCAGCTCATCGCCCGCTACTTCACTTGACGGTGAGTGTCCATGTACGACGGATGATGTGTCTGTATCTGTGCAGGTGTGTGTGTGCTGTGTCAGGGTGGCCGTATGTTCACTGCGTGCAGTGTGTCAACGCTCCATGGCCAGGTAGTATGCCACTGTTGGTGACTGTGGCATTGTGCCCTATTGCTCTGTGCGATGTGTGTACATTGCTTGTAGTTGTTGACATGTACTGTGTGATGGGTGTGTGACACACTCATTGAATGTGCTCCTGTTCTGTCTCCCGCCCCCTAGGTCCCTACAGGCCCTCCGGATTCCATTGCCATGCCACGCATCAGGTGCCTTTCCGCCCAAGGTGGCCGTTGTATTCCGTACAAATAAAACACAGGGCACAAACAGCAGTTAGTGAAAAAGGTGCATTTATTACAAACTGTGACATGTGATTGTGTGTAAGGTGATGACAAAAGTGGTGCGTGCAGTGACAATGAGCTGTCGGTCATGGCTGCGTGATGATCAGGGTGTACCCACTGGTTCTATGTCCATAGTCCAACACACACATGCCATCCAGCTGGCTGTGTGGAGTGGGATCGTAGAGCAAGTCAATGCAGTGGCTGGTCAAGGAAGGCTGGCGGAAGGCTGGCTGGCTGCCTCACTTGCGACTGGAGCGTGCGAAGTCCTCCCGGGAGATCTGTTTCCTCTTCGGACGGCCCCTTCCACGTTTGGGAGGGGGTGTGTGGTGGCGACCTGCTGGTGGTGGGTGAGGTGTGCTCACTGGCTGTGGACGCAGGGGAAGTGGACACTGCTGCCCGAGCCTGCGCCCTAGCAGGTGGTGGCGGAGGTGGTGTTGCTGGCCTTGCCTGTGACCCCACCGCCACCACCAGCTGGCCCATGAGGTCCACGAGTTGGTCCATACGGGACACGAATTGGCCCATATGGGCGTCCATGGACCTCAGCACCCCCAGCACCTCCCGCGTGTCAGTAGCAGACCTGGCCCATTGTCCTTGGGCCTCTTCATAGGCCCCAAGGACTCTGGCCATTTGAGGCAGGGCATGGCTCCCAGGGAGGCTGGCGTTTCCCTGACCCTGCTCCTCCTACCAGTCCTGCTGCCACCGGCCTGCCCACTAGCCACATTGCACACCACGGTCCTCACTGTGGCTCCCAGGGTGGATCCAGTCGGCCGGGCCACCACCTGCGCTGGGGCTGGTGCCAGCGAAGACGTGGTGGTGGTGGAGGCGGTGGTGGTCGGTGCGGCGATGGTGGCGGTTGCGGCAGTGGTAGTGGCCGCAATGACCGTGGGTGTGGCCGCAACGACAGTGGCAGCAGGGGACTGGGACTGTTCAGCATCCCTGGATGATGGGTTGGTGGGTAGGAGGGGTCCTGGGGAGCGGCTGGGCCCTGCCACGCCAGATGGGCCAGCTTGGTGGTCCGTGTCCGAAGAGGAGGACAGATCCTCCAGATCCGTGTGTCCTCGTTGGGGGCTTGTAGGCTGGCTGTGCTGGCTGCTGTCTCCATCCCCAGCATCCAGCAGTTCGTCACCTGTGGAGAGAATGAGATTTGTTATTGTGTTGCACCTGGCGAAGTATGTATTAGTCGTCTGACATTGGCAGTTCGTGCAATCTCGTACATGGGTTTCCCGGAGGCGAGTGTGTGGCTGTGGCATCTGTAGTTGTGTGTGCTAGGCAATGGGACTGTGTGCTGTGCACATGTGGCATGGGACGGATTGGCCATGCCGATGGGTGTGTTGCTGTGCCCCTACTCATTGTGACTCTGGTGTATGCGGGCTCCTGGCCCATCCTGGGTCTGGTTTGTACTTTGCTTTTGGAGTTCATATGGAACGCTTAGGAACGCATATGGCAACATGGGGGCCATGCCCCAGATTCGCATTTGGGAGGGAATATGCTTTTGGGGTTCAAATGGAACGCTTAGGAACGCATATGGCAACATGGGGGCCATGCCCCAGATTCGCATTTGGGAGGGAATATGCTTTTGGGGTTCAAATGGAACGCTTAGGAACGCATATGGCAACATGGGGGCCATGCCCCAGATTCGCATTTGGGAGGGGATATGCTTTTGGGGTACATGCTGTGAGCCATGGGTGCCGAACGTGAAATGTGTTGTGGCAGCATGACAGTGCATGGTCTGAGGTGTGTGCATGCCTGACATGCCCTGCATATTTGCTGTCTGTTGTGGTTACTGGACATGGCATTGGACGCATCGTTATGAGTGAGTGATAGTTGTGTGCCAGCCAACGTATTGCAGTTGTCCCATCTCCTTGGTGTGCGTGCTGCCCTGTGCCATGTGCATCACTGCAGTGCTCGGGGGGGTGTGGCCCATGTTGTGTGTTGTTGCTCACAGTGTGTCGTGCGCTTAATTGACTTCTGGCACATGGTTGGTCATGGGCATGTGTCTTAGCGTGACTGCTGTATGTGTGGCAGCTGTGCGGATGACATGCCTTTCATGAGACTGGGGCTGACGGATGGGATGGATGGTATGTTGTATGTGCATGGTGTGTCTGTGAGTTTGATGGGTTCAGTGGTGTTCGTGTGCATTTCTGTTGTTCCGCTCTGTTGCGTCTAGTGTTGTTTGTCTTACATAGGCGTAGTTGTGGGGTGTGGGGTTGACAGGCAGTGGGGGCTACATGGACAGGACTTCAATGGTGTTTCGGTTGTGTGTGATGAGTTGCACAGTGGCTGCAGTGTGGGACTATATTCAGTGTGGCTTGTGCATGCAGACGTGGCTCCTTGGGTGTTGCTATGTCTGTGATGGGTCATGTGGGGTGTGAGTCTGTTGTTCATGTCCGTGTGCACATTGTTCACTTGTTCGTGACGGTGGGCGGTGCTGCGTGTTCGTCTGCTACGTGACATGTCCCATGTGTTGGTGGTGTTATGGTCCTCATGCCTCCAGTAATCCAGCCCTGTCCAGTTTCCCACCTGCAAGTTGTTCGTGCGTGCACTGTACTGGATGCCACATGGCTCTAAGCGGGGGGTGCTCTATGTTGCAGGTCTGTGGGGGTGGGGGGTGTAGTGGGTCGTGGGGGTGGCTGTACACCCACTGACACCGATTGCTGTGGACCGTGATGTCTGCCTTTCGGCTGTCGTTGTGCACTGCGGTGGCTGACACGTGGCTGTGGGGTGTGGGGGATGCTCCTCCTTGCTGTGCTGTGGGACTGGGGCCTGGTGTGTGTTGTACTTGGGCTGTCCACCGTCCCACCCACTGCACTTTGTGTTCCTGCCACTTACCTGTTACTTGTCGGTTAGTGCAGCTGTGGCGGACACATGGGTGTGGTGGGTGCTCGTTGTGGCGCTTCTGGCATATTTGGGGACCTGTTGGTGGTTACGTGGCTGGCTTAGTGTACACATGTCCCCACGCATCTTACAGTTGTTCGGTTTGGGCTGTGTGTGGTAGTGTCTGTTGCATGTGTGTGTGATGTGTTGTGTATTGTGTGCTGGACATGGGGGTGTTTGTCCCTGGGAGCTGTGGCATGGTAGTTGCGCATGTGAGTACATAGCGGTGTGCTGGTATACATTAGTTTGTACTTACCAGCCTCCACTCCCCTGCTAATCCGGCGAGGATCTCCGGATGGATTACGACTCGCACCTTCTCCTCCCACGCTTTGAAGGTCTTAAAGAGCGCGGGATTCCTCCGCCAGTGACGGCAGCCAGCTCTCTGTTTTTGCCCTCCTTCTTCTTGACCAGGCTCTTTACGTCATTCCAACGTTTGTTTATCTCGACTCTGTTCCTGGGCAGGGTCCCGACTGCATTGACCTGGTCTACGATCCGGTTCCACATTCTGTTTCTGGTGGCTAGTGGTGTGTGCTGGACCATGTTCCCATAGATTTGTGGGTACACCTTGATGATCTCGTCGACCATGACCGTCAGCTCCATGGGCGTGAACTTGGGCATCCTTTGTGGTGCCATGGTGTTTGTGGTGCTGGTGCGGTGTGTGTTGTGTAATGTGCAGGGGGTTTGTGGTGCCGGTGTTTGGTGGTGGTGGTGGTGGTTGTGATGTGTGCGTTTCTGTGGTGTGCTGCTATCCTTGCTGTGTCACTGTGTCCTCTCCTCTCCTCTCTGGTTTGCAATGTAGCAAGGGGTTGTGGTCTGTGGGAGTGCTGCTTTTGTACTCACCTATGTGGGTGTGTCCTCATGGTCTGTTGTTTTCAGGTGTGTTGTGTCTGGGGTTCTGGCCTTTGTATTTTTTGTTTGTCCGGGGGGGTGTTTTTGGGATGTGTACTGTGCTTGTGTATTTGTGTGTGCCTTGCTGTGTGGACTTGTTGGCCATGTTGTGTGCGGATGGTTTTGTGTGCGGATGGTTTCTGTGCAGGTACGTTGGCGCCATGGCTTCTGCCGTGTCGATTCTCATCGGCGTTGTTTGCGCTGGCGGGCGGTATATTTGTTGTTTTTCCGCGCTCATGGCGGTGCGATCGTAATTTCACGTGCGGTGTGTCGGCCGTGTGGGCGGGCGGTTTTGTGTTGTCGTGCGTGTTTCCGTCCGTGGCGGGCGGTTTGACTCCGACTCGGACGATGGCGGGCGGTATTTTGTGTGATTTTTCCGCCGATGGCGGTTTTCGGTTTGTGTACTCATAATGGCGTGGTCGGTGTTCAGGCGGTGTGTGCGGGCGGATTTTTGCCGCTTCCATGCCTGGCGGATTTATTTACGCCGGGTATCGTAATGGGCCCCTAAGTGCTTATTTTAGATGGTGAACAAAACAAAAAAAGCATAATTAACTTAAATTTGAATCAAATCTTTAATTACCTTAACTATATTAAATTAAATTGAACAATATTTTCGCTGAAATTTAAATTTAAATTAAAAATAAATTCCCACATAAAGCAAAAACAATATTATGCATTAATAGTTATGACAAGTGATGTATGAAATATATTAAATGTAATGTAATTATATATATTTTTTTAAATTGAATGTACAATACATTTTTAAATTTATATAAAAGTTGGTAAATTATCTTTTAACTAAATAATAAATATGTATATTTTTTTAACCTTAAATTAATATTTTTATTTTTATTTATTTCAAATCATTTAATCAAATGCAACAATATTTCCTATGAGTTTTTGTTTTAAGTCCCTATCTTCATTATTTTTATGGGAGAATGCTACAGTACCAATGGTTGGCCATATGTGATGCCGGACTTACTCCATTTCTTAGTGATTTACTACTGTTCTAGTTCCCTCATTGGCTGCAGTAACTCACAGACGTGCTGCTTGTGAATATTGATGGGCTTAGTTTTTGTAGGTGGGTGCAAGCCCCTACCTCAAACACTCCGTACTCCTCTCTAAACCACTGCCATTTATTAATAAGTATACCCCTTTTGTCCAGCCACTTCCCCTGGTCCCTCCTATATTTACTATGAAGTAGTAAACTTACATATATGAGGATCTCCCCATAGAAAAGATAGAAGAGGTAGAGATTTATACTCGCCGGTTTGTGAATAACATTTCAAGGTAATACAGTAGTACTACTAAAGTAATACAAAATGAAGTTTGTAAATAGACCTCTTAATCTCCCTGTGCCCAAAAATACACACAAAAAAACAAAAAGGAATCTGGCCTTTTTTAATACTATCTGGTGCTCATGACAAGCACACTAATGCTTTGGGTCAAGCTCGCTCTATATAAAATGACAAAAACAAATAATATCTTTAAGAATGCAAAAGCTACAAAACACCATTCCATTAAACATTCACACATAGGAGTGTGGAGTAGTAGGAATTTTGTTGATCTCTGCAAATTGTGGAACTTTCCCTGACAGATATCTTAGGAAAATGCGTAATTTACCCCACTCTGACAAACCATATATCAAAACTATGCAAAAGAGAATTCAAATTCCCTCTCGCTTGCCATGGGGAGGATCTAGGCCCAAACAGGGCAGAAGGAATGCAGGCGTGTTAGGAGTGTCGGTGCGGCCTGATGTCAGGACAAGCTGTCAATTTTTTACAACAATATTATCGGCATCCAGTGGGCTTTCTGCCCTTCATGGGATATTGCGGCCAAACTCACTAATTTTTCCATGGGGAGGAGACCGTTGGGGCAAGGAGCGGGAAGTGTGGATCAATGTTGGCTGGCCTCCACCTCATTTCTATTTTTAAAACATTCTTGAGTGTAGAGGGGTATCTGACTCTCTCACCCCCCATTAGAGGCAGACCGGAGTAAACCCTTGCATCTGCCCCACAGGAGGGTACAGAAAGTCTGAGGGGGGTCGTAATGGAGTGGAGGGTACAGTCCTATGTGTAGGCAGACCGCCCACAACATCTTTTTTTTTTTTTTAAATAAAATCCATTGTGTTCAGTGGGCATTTTGCCCCGGTGGCAGATTGAAGGGATTTACCAAGAAGGAAGCTGGGCCATTTTGGTGTGGGGGCATGGCCTGATACCCGGGCAGACCACTCACATCCCTTCTGTTTTAAAATGTATTTTCCTTGGGATCCAATAGGCTTTGTGCCCTTCCCCAGTGATGGGGGATTCAGGGTAAATCCCCCAATCACCCCTCCAGGGGGAAGAAAGAGTATTTTTCTTCATTTTGGAAGAACTGGCCTGTGCATGGGCGGCTGCTCCCCTCTAGCGTCTAGTGGGGGGATCCCTGCTTTGTGATCACCTCCTAAGGGTGCGATCCCTATGTAGGGATTTACTAGAGAGAGGTACAGATGGAATTAGCACATTGCCCCCTTTCCAGTGACACTTCTAATGCACTGGTGCATTTATATACTCCCCAAACATCGACAAAAGTGAAACCAGACTGCTTTCAGTTTATCACCGTGACATCAGTGCATGGTAGTATGACAGAATATCACATACAAAGATATTGGCCAAAACATATGGAGGGCAAAATTGTTTACATATTTTCTATGTAAACTATATACATATTGATAACAAACAACATTATAAAATAGGTCAGTATTTTGATTTTAACTATTCAGCATTATATTAACTTTAAAATATATAGCAACCTTAAAAATAATATTACATAAACAAATCTATGTGCAAAAATCTATAACAAATTATAACTTACAAACATTAAATATAACTATATTGTTAGACCTGGCATCTTTTGGCATGTTTCCCCTGTCTTGTTGCTTTTGACCTCCTGTTTTTTGTGGGGATCTTCTTTATACTGGTTTAGTGTTTCCGCACACTTTAATACTGCTGATCAGTACTAGAGTGCAAGTGCTCCTACTGTAAATTGTGTTTATAGATTGGATAGCCATGATTGGCTTATTTGATTTACTCCTAAGTCCCTAGTACAGTGCACTGTGTGTGTCCAGGGCATGTAAGCCAAATGCTGTTAGTGGGCCTGCAGCACAGATTGTGCCACCCACACCAGCAGCCTTTCAAAGGGTTCTCAGACCTGCCACTGCAGTGTCTGTGCACAGTTTCTATTGCAATGTCGACCTAGCAAGTGCACCCACTTGCCAGGTCTTAATTTTAACTTTTCTCACATTTAAGACACCCCTAAGGTAGGCCCAAGGTACCCCTGTGGGCAGGGTGCAGTGTGAGGGAAAGGTAGGACATATACTAGTGTTTGTTACATGTCCTGATGGTGAAATACTGTGCATTTCGTTTTCACTGTTGAAAGGCTATCTTTCCCCTAGGTTAACATGGGAGCTGCTTTGTAACACTTTTACAAATATAGCTTGCCAGGAGAAGTTGCTAGAAAAGTGGAGTTTGATGTGAATGAACTCAGGATTTAAAAATGCATCTTTTAGTAAAGATGATTTTTATATTGTGTCTTTGGAAATACCCCTTTTAGAAAGTGGATGTTTCCTTGTCAAACCATTCATGTACCTCTGCCTGTTTTTGTATTAGCTTTCTGGGTTTTAGACTGATGGGCTGGTTTGTGCATTCACACTAGACAGGGATGCAAAGGGGGATGAGGTGTGTCCTGACTTTCCTGGGTGACTCAAAGCCTGGCTGATGGGTCTGTTCTGCATCTAGAGTGGTGGGAGGAGTTGCCACCTGCATCTGAATGGACTGTGTCTGCCTTCCACAATGCTGTCTTCACCTCCTGTAGTGAACCTAGCCTGAGCAGGACAGAACTGGATTATGGGTGCCAGAAGAAGTCTGTGCCAACACCACAGAACTTCCAAGGGAAATGTGGAATAAATATTGGGGCTCAGACCCCAGGATTTTAGAACTCTTTTGGATCAAGGAACCTGCCAAGAAGAAGAGCTGGAGAAGCTGTAGCTGTAAGGAGAGGCTACCACTTTGCTGTGTGCTTTGCTGTGTTGGCCTGCAGTTACTGCTTCTGTATTGGGCAGAGAAAGGACTGGACTGAACTTTCTGCAACTTCTTTCTGAGTGTGTCCAAGGGCTTGAGGTAGAGATTGCCCCCTGTTCAAGAAGTCTCAGGAACAACAAAGACTTCAAGATTCTCTGGGTACCAGCTACTATAACTGGGTGGTTCATTTGCCTCAGAGGAAACAGCAACACAACGCCGTCCCCGATGCTGCTGCTCGCTCCATGGCCTGAAGGCACCGCAGAGGGCATCGCTGCAATTTGCACCGCAACCCTGGTCTCACCGACGATGCTGCTTGATGCCGCCACCGAGCCGCTGCTTGCACTGTGACCTGTGGGCACTAAACTCTGCATCGCCTTGCTTCACACCGCCGCCCTGGTATCCCTGACGATGCCACGACGCCACCACCGACGCCGCTGCCTGCCCCGTGACTCCTGGTCTCACAGGCAATGCCACTCCATGCTTACATCGACGCTGCTGCCTGTACCATGGTTTGGGGGCACCACTCGTAAGTTAGACGGCACACCGCCCTGTCCCTTCCTGCAGTATGGGCCCGCCAACACCAGCGCTGTCGACCCCAGTTCGTCAGCCAACAACAGCGCTTCAATAATGACGACGACGCTGCCTGCACCGTGACCTACCAGCACTGCGATGAGCACTATCCCACTTATCACCGCAGCCCTGGTCTCACTGACACCACTGGACAACTGTCATCAAGCTGCTGCCTCCACTGCTACCTGAGGGCACCGCACACCGCACCGCTGCACTTCGTACCGCTGCCCTGATGCCAGCAGCCCCACCTTCAACCGCACAGTGTTCAATTTGCAATGCGTGTGACTTCAAGGGCCCAACGACTCCTGCACCAACCCCTGGAACCAATGCGTGCCAACTCCGGCTCTTTGGAGCTCATCGCAATGTCCCTGAAGCACAGGATTTCTAAAGGTACTGTTTTGCCGGTCTCCCCGACACAGTAGCTGGCCCGCGACGCCGCGGCCGGCCAGAACTGTTGGGTTTGTTTGTTCACAATGCTGTGATAGCCCCGGACAGAGCTATGGCCTTCAAGTAACTGCTTTTAAAGCCTATTTTTGCTTATTGATATTTCTAAATACTTGTATGTTTTGATCTTGTTTTACTCAGATTAATATTGGCTATTTTTCTAAAACTGGTGTGGTGTCCTTTTTTAGTGTTTTTACTGTATTACTATATGTTATGTACAAATGCTTCACACACTGCCTCTGAGATAAGCCTGACTGCTTGTGCCAAGCCACCAAGGGGGTGAGCAGGGGTTATTTTAGAAGTGTACCTCCCATACCCTTACTAGGAAGTGGATCCTTACTTCGACAGGGTCACAACCTGCCAACTAGAGACCCCCATTTCTAACATATATACTATAAAGTAAATGCAAAAAAATCAACATCATATTTAAATAAATAAAATTATTAAAGAATAGCACAAATGTTAATATGAAATGGTCATAATGCATTTGTAATTACACACTAGCTATTAATTATAAAAAATATTAAAATACAAAATAATGTATTAAAATATTACTCCAAACAAAATAATAACCGAATAAAGTGGCACTACCACAGTTAAGGATCTTAAGACTATATGTCACACAAGAAAAAAGATGGGGCAGGAATTGACTCCTTGGAACCACGATCCAATCCCTGTACAGAAGGAATCCACTTATACACAGGTGAGGACAAAATGGCACACTAGCCAGACACAAGAACCCAATAGGAGTACCCAGAGCAAGCACTAAAAAGGCATAGCAAATAGTCAGAAGCAGGACATTCAAGGAAAAACTGGAAAACAAATGGACAAGTCAAACATCAGGATTCTAGGAACTGTAGCAAGCAAGAGGCTGGAACTTCAAGTAACCTAGAGACTGCAACAGAAACACTCAGAAATGGAACATAAACAAAGGAAAACATCTAGGAGTCTGGGTAGAAATACAAGAGCTGTGACAAAAGCAAAAAAGAGAAATAATAGCAGCAACAGAAGGAACAAATTAGGAACAATTAGAAAGGGAACAGCCTAAGGGCTGCACTTGACTTAAAAAAAAAAAACAGACAAGGAAGTAAAACCAAAGCTATGCAGGGAGAATTCTGCAGCAGGCTGCATAGGGGGAGGACACAGACTCTGGCAGGCAGGAACTGGTCAGGAAAAAAGGCAACAAGAGATCCGGTACACCAAGGACCTGATTTCAATACAAGAACAAGGAGTTTCAGGAAATGGCAGCTTGTAGGTGGTTCCAGGCAGCTGCCAGCCCAGAGCGGAGTCACATGACAGGGCTGCAAAAGACTGTTCACAGGTGTGTGCAATTCACACCTCTCCAGGTCCTGGAAAAAAGAATCCAGTATTGAGGAACAGCTGGACTGCACTCATTGAAAGTGTTGCACAGTGAATAGCAGGTTTCTATGGATAGTGAGTCGTGCATTTTGGGATCATTCAGTAGTCGATGGAAGCAAACATAGGTTTTCCAATCAGTCAATACTGAAATGGGAAGCAGGGAAAAGTCATACAGGGACTTTGGATGAATTTTAGCAGTGATTTCCAGGCTGCAGTTTATCCATGTACAGTGCTCCCCAGAAGTGGAACGATGAAATTGTTGCATGGTGCAACACAGTTGATTTATTTTTTAATGGGAGCAGGCATGGATGGCCTTCCCGAACTTTTTTCTGGCCATATGGATCCATACTTCCACAGGGTCTGCTACACTTTACAGGGCACAGTGGATCCCATCCCCTGGGACCTACAGGAGACTTGAACCGGATGCGTTGCCCACCCCTCACAGTTGTGCCTAGAGGGGGGGTCACACTGACCTCTTGCCTCTTCCCTGCGCTCAAGGAGAAGTGCACCGCTACCACACCCAAAGAAGCCTAGAGCAGAGAGTCTGCTCCTGCTAGAAGGGAGTGACACAAAGAATGTGTCAGTTCCCGCACGCTGCACAGGAAGTGCAAATGCATGCCTTCTGGGGCCACGGGGGCCTTGGGCCTTCTAGGAATAAAAGCAATACAGCCGCCTCCCTGCACCCAAAGCACCCACATTCCGGCACCAACGTGAAGCTTTAATACCTAGCCTTGCTTCCAAACTGCCAAATCGCCGATGCTGCAGATGCTCCTCGCCTCAACCCAGCACGAGTGGGGAGCGTTTCAGCAGTCATTACATGCAGCCAACTTCAGCTAAAAGTGTAGCCACTCAGAGAACAAGTAGCATTTATCTGTATCAACATATGCAGAGAGCCACTAGAATTATGGGGCAGGAGAGGGCCAAATTATGCTACAGGGTTGAGGAAATTATGCATCAAGAAAATTATGCGGCATAATGTGGCACATTTTGTAATAGTATTACTTCATTATGTTATAAATTTTAAACTTGATAACACTGTCTGGGCATTGGTTGCACCTCATTAGTACCAGTTCAATACCCAATAGTAAGCAACAGAAAGGTGACCAGTCCAGCTTTGCAAAGGACCTTCCACTGTGCAGCAACACCTGTTGCTGTATTTTTAGTAACTTTTGATCAGTTTGAGATAAAAACAATCATTTTTTGTCAAAATATGCAGATTATGTGGCAGATGATGGATTATGTGACAAATACAGGAAATCTATAACTATGCGAAAGTCGCTGCGGCTTCACAATTGCATAATTCCAGTGGCCCTGCATATACATGCTTGTTATACTAAGTATCCATTATAATTCAAACAAGCATTTACAATGCAATTGGTCTCGCCTTTGAGACCGTATAAGTACTTAGCGATGCAACATATAGATGGTGGCTGAGTGGAAGATTGGGTCACTCCTGGGTTGACTGATCGGCGAATGCATGGATAATTAGGTGAGTAGATGAATCAAATGTATGAGTGTGTGGGAGCGAGTAGTTGGATTAATAGTGTATATGAAAGAATGTGGAAATGGATCACTAAATGCATGTGTGAATGGGTGGACGAGTAGATGGACAGATGTGGGTGTTTGGATGAATGATTAAGTGATGAGTAAGTTTGTAGGTGGTTGTGTAGGTGAAGTGATTAGTTAGTAGGTAGATAAGTAGGTCGAAGATGGGTAAATGATGGACAATGGGTGGATGGGTGAGTGCGTCAATAAACAGATGAGTGGAGAAGTGGATGAATAGATGCATATGTGAGTGGTTAGGGAGGGAATGAACGAATAGGTATGTCACTTGAGGAATGTATTGATATCTGAGTGGATGGATGAATGTATAGGTATATCGATACTGAGTAGTTGTAGGGGTGTAACTTCCATTGGTACAGCAGGTCCAATGGTACCAGGGCCCACAGGCCTGAGGGCGCACTCAACCCTGAATATTGCTGTATTTTAAAATTCAAAGAGCAGCCGAGGGGCATTTCCTTCCTTTCACTAGAGCCCGTGACACACTGGCTATGCTACTGAGTAGTTTGAGGAATTGTCAGTCGTTCAGTAGATGAATGAATAGTGAGGGGGTAGATGAGTGAGTGAGTGGATGGATGGAGAAGTGGTTGAAAGTGTGAGTGTGTGATATGGGAGCAGACAAATCATTTAGAAACTGAATGTTCGGCGAACGCTTTCTGGCAGTGTGTAAACAAATAAAATAAATACAGAGAAAAACCGCCACAACCTTGTTAGTATGCTTGCACAGTATTTATAGGAACCGGCCCCGAGATTACCAAGATAGGGCTGATGATTCAATAATTACACAGGATGTGTCTCTTGGAAATGATGATGTGTTATCAACAGGAAATGACAAGATGTTGTGTGTTTAAACACCTTTAACTATTTTTGAAAAACATAGAGGCTGCCTCAATAAAGTGTGTGCCTTTTAACGGATGCTGTCTGTCTCCCCCTCAAAAGATGGCCACATTCTGGGGAGTTATACTCTGAAACCAATCTTGATTTGCAGGGAATGGCATCATGAATGGCAGTCACTAAGTGCTACATGTCTTTAGGAATTAGAACTACCTGCAGAGCAACAAGCCATAGCTATAAATGGCCAGCGCACTAGCTCCGGGGCCCAGGAGACTTACGTGCCCAATGAATGCCACCAGTTATACCTTTATTTTTCTACCCAACAAGCTGACGGTGGGGCTCAAATTACCTTGCTTGCACCGGCGCCCCAGTCTCCCATGCTTCATCACTGGAAACTGACACTCGGTCACTTACAGACTCCTGAAGGCATGGGCGGTGATGGGCATCCTGGACAGATGCCTATAGGAGCCCCCTCCTTGATGCCAGGAATGCATAAAACTTACATATGGTCCCATATAATTTAGAAACAATTTCTGCTCAAGACATTATAATGCAGAGTGTGAAGTAGGCCCTCTTTTCCAGGAAACAAACTCTAAAAAAAGTATGTGGGAGGAGACCTAATGAATATCAGCAATGCAAAATTACGTCTCAAGAAGTAGCATCACGTCACAGTTATATTGTTGCCCCGAATTTAATGGGAATGGTTCTCTTTGGAGTATAATAATAATAATAATAGTGCATTTTATAAAGCGCAACAGCTACCTCAAACAGAGGTGTCCCGGCGCTGACGCGGTCAAGCAAGACAGATGAGATGAGAGGGGTCTAACATTGGCTGAATAGCCAGGTCTTTAGTGCTTTCCTGAACTCCAGTTCAGATTGAATTAGACGAAGTCTATCAGGAAGGGAGTTCCATAGTCTGGTCATCACCACCGTAAAAGTTCTACCTCCGATACGGGACTTTGCATATTGAGGTACACACAGCAAATTAGGGGAGGATATGTTTCCTGATGTAGGTGGGACAGATGCCTCTCAAGGCCCTGAAAGCTACCGTCAGGGCCTTGAATTCTATCCGTTTAGCTACCGGCAGCCAATGGAGCTGTTTGATATGCGGAGAGATGTGTTGTCTTAAAGGAACTCTTCTGATTAATCTCGCAGCCGCATTTTGCACCATCTGCAATCTCTTGATCAGATATGCAGGCAGCCCTAGGTAGAGACTATTAGCGTAGTCCAACCTTGAGGTTACTGATGCATGGACAATGCTTCTTCGGCAACTCTCTGGGGGTAAGTGTAGAAATGTTCTCAGGTTTCTCATTATGCCAAAGCAAGAGGATGCAATAGAGCGTACTCGGGTTGAGAAAGTAAGGTCTGATTCCCATTTTACACCCAAGTTTTTCGCCGTGGTTGAAGGGCAAGGGGTGAGGCCCATTTCCTCCCGCCACCACAGTCCAGCTGCCGGTGGGGGTGTCTTGCCAAAAAACAGGACCTCAGTTTTCTCTGCATTAATCTTTAATTTATTATTATTCATCCAGCTGGATATGTCCCTCAGGCATCCCCTAAATCTGGCAAAGGTGTTAGCAGATTGATCCTTAAAGGAGAATACCATCTGGGTATCGTCCGCATAGGAAATGGTTTTTATTCCCCATTTTGCAATGAGCGAGAAGAGTGGAGCCAGATAAACGTTGAAGAGTAGAAGGCTCAACTCCGATCCCTGGGGTACCCCACACCGTAAAGGTTTGGCTTCCGACTTGAAAGGATAAAGGGTAACCCTTTGCGTGCGGTCGCTGAGATAAGACTTTATCCAGGCGAGCGCCGTCCCCGTCACACCCGCACATTTAAGCCTGGCCAATAGAATTGGGTGGTCCACCGTATCGAAGGCGGCGGACAAGTCCAACAGCACTAGCATGGCTGAGGCTCCACTGTCTACCACCATTCTTATAGACTCAGCCACCTCCAGCAAAGCTGTCTCTGTGATGAAGCCCGCTCGGAATCCGGACTGTGTTTCATGGAGAATGTTGCGACTGTCAATGAAATTAGTAAGTTGTCGTTGGACCACCTTTTCCAACATCTTGGCAGGTGCAGGGAGAAGGGAGATCGGGCGGTAGTTGTTAAGTTCGCCCGGATCAGCATTGGGCTTCTTCAAGAGGGGTAGAAGCAAAGCGTGTTTCCACGACTCCGGGAAGATACCGGTGATAAGTGAGCTGTTCCATAGGTGGTTCAGGGTGGGATTAAGGATGTGTGCGAGTGCTCCCCACAATTTAGGGGGACAGGGATCTTCTGGGGACCCTGATTTGCATTTCAGGATTTCCGCCAAGGATTCCTGGAGTGAGATGGAGGGGAATTCAAACAAGGAAGCCTCCCCATCATGGGAATCCTCACTTTCAGATTCGATGGTTTCCCTTCTAGTCGTGAAGGCGTCGTAAACCTTCCAGATTTTTACCTCAAAGAAGTCCGACAGTTTTGCACAAAGTGACGGTGGTATCTTACTTTCTAGAGCTACAGGCTTGGTAAAGGAGCTGACTAGCTTAAAAATTTCTTTGCAGGAGTTTTTCGCAGTATTAATTCGCTTCACAAAGTAATCTCTTCTAGCAACCCTCATAGCTTTGTGAAGTTCTTTTAGAGCTTCCCTGTATGTCCTTTTAGCCGAAGGACAGTATGCTTTCCTCCAGAGGCGTTCTTTTTGCTTGCATTTGCTTTTTATCACTCTGAGTTCTTCCGTGAACCACAGGGCTGACGGGGAGTTCCTGGGGGATCTGCTTAGCCTAACTGGGGCTAGTTTGTTCAAGGCGGCGGAGATCCAGCCAGACACAGCATTTGCATCAATGTTCGGGTCATTGATAAGTAGAGGTTGGCTTTCCAACAGTACTGGGCCTAAGGAGTCCAGTGTCAGTTTCTTCCAGTTCCTTTTGGGCATGTTGTGTGATTTTTCGCCAAAAGGTGGTGTTGCTCTGCTACATGAAAATGGGACCAAGAAGTGGTCTGTCCAGACCAATTCTTGTGGGGACTCAACGACCAGGGACGGGTGTTAGAGAACACCAGATCTAAGATATTGCCAGCCCAGTGGGTAGAGAATCGTATATGCTGAATGAGATTTGCCCCCTCGAGTGACATCATCAGCTGAGATGCCTGGGTACAATTAGGGTCCGAAATATGTAGATTAAAATCTCCTAGGGCCATATAGTTTGAGTATTGTAGTGACTTCTGTGCGATGAAGTTACAAAGATCTATAGTAAGGTTAAGAGGGCAGCTCGGGGGTCTATAGGTCAAAAGTCCGGCGAGAGAGGATGAAGGTCCAGTCTTTATACAGAATTTAATCCTTCAATCATGCCCAAATTCTGTAATTCTGTTGAAGAGATCTCCCAGGAGTCTCTCACTATGATGGCTACCCCACCCCCTCTTTTGTATCCTGCTCTCTTTGTGCAGCATATTTTGAAGCCTGGCGGGATAGCTAGTGCCAGCACCGATCTAGATTCCTCTTTTAGCCAGGTTTCAGTCAGGAACATCATATCCCAGTCATTATTCGATAGGGATAGCCAAACATCATCTGCATGTTTGAGCAGAGACCTGCAATTAATAAGGCAGGCTCTTATTCTGTCTTCTGAATTCATTAACACTGAGTTTAAAGGGGTAACTCTGGTGTTTTCGCATATTCCCTCTGAGTACCCTATGGCCATATTACAATATGTACAGACGTATGTGAGTATGCTATTCACTAAGTCGATGGCATGGACATCTGGGCACGCCGGCTTCCTCAACTTCAATAGGGAGTCACGTGTCAGGGAAGTGGTCTCACCGGTGTTGCAGGGAGCAGCATGGCTGGCCGCGGTCCGGACGTGGACAGGCACAGACGGGCTTGCCTTTGGCGCGCCAGCGGCGCGCCCACTGCGCGCGTCCGCTGCGCGTCCATGCACACATGGCCCTTAAGTGTGCTGTCACCGGAAGTGAGGCAAGCCTAGGGGGAGGAGCTGCGTCCCTCCGAACAAACGACTAGAACAGCCGCGTCGGACCGAGGACCGGCAGAAAGTGCAAAGTGGCAGGTAATGTAAACACTGTGGCAGTCTAAAAGGTCTAAAACCAATCTAAAAATGCAGAACAGACTTGCGCTAGAATTGAATAAAAAAATTAGCCCCACACGCGCTGCTTAGCATCCGCTGCGCGTCCGTGCACACATGGCCCTTAAGTGTGCTGTCACCGGAAGTGAGGCAAGCCTAGGGGGAGGAGCCTCGTCCGTCCGAACAAACGACTAGAACAGCCGCGTCGGACTGAGGACCGGCAGAAAGTACAAAGTGGCAGGTAATGTAAACACTGTGGCAGTCTAAAAGGTCTGAAAACAATCTAAAAAAAATCCTCGACTGAAATAGCTCTTTACATCTGGTATTGATTACACGTTTAGATTTTAGAAACGGAACACTGCACTCGTTTTAATAAAGCCTGTTGGGTTCCGCTTTCTTTCCTATTTATTTACTTCTGTACTATTTACGGCAAGCAGCACTTTAGCTTCACATGTTTAAAGCTAAAGCGCGGCGGGCCGTGAATTCTACAAAAAAAAAAAAATAGAAAAGAAAGACAGATGGCTTCCACATGGGGCTGCTTGTATACCGTTTCTCTGTTTTACCTCCCCTCCTTTCCAGATTTAGGTTTGAAACGGAGCTTCCATTGCTCAGTTCCCATAATATTTCTTCTCATAGAAACAAAAACTTGAAAGATAATGGTAGGCAACTCTGCATCTTTCTGGTTTTGCCGAGTAGCTGCATATCTCTGGTTTACAGCCCGGAGTGCTTCATAACTTTTTATTACCAGTGGCAATTTCTGCTACTGTATTATTTGTACCTATTAGTTTCATACCTAGATCAAGCTCCAGCATTATGCGACAAAATCGTAAGTCAGCGAGCCTCATGGAGTTTGCGGAAATCCTCCACTCCACTCAGCCAGCGACATGATCATAGGAGCATATTCCTGCAACCACGACCGGACCACAACCCACACCGAGTGGCCAAGGGGGAGCCAAGTACAGAATGGGGCTTGGGTATCCACCCTACTCGGCCCGAGGGGGGGCGATAGCCTACGAGCGTGTCTCCTACAGACAACGCGCACATAGAAATTGCAGATCTGCCCTGCACACTGGAACAAAGGAGTATGGTGGGCGGTAAGTGAGGCCGGCCATCAACTACTGTAGCATGGGGTTTAACACTAAAGTATGCAGGGCTTGCAGTGAGCCAAGCGGCCCTCACGGACCAGCCCGCGTGACCGGGGGAATGGGCCTGACCTACGTGCCCACTTAAGTTATGGGTCAAAGAACTACATTTTCCTGGCACGCCATGCTATACACTAAGAGACAGTACACAAAGGTAGTTGTAAAGTACAACTCCAAATATTTATAGTAACTTCCTTTATTAGCAACTCTGCCAGCACAGGACAGCAAGTACAGTTTAACACGACAAAGCTCAATCCCAACTGCCGCCCCCAGAACTCCCACAACCCTAAATTCCAACATACCTCACAAAGATGCAGGATGCATTCCAAATGTGGAATGCAGCAACACCACACATCCCCCTCCTGCATACAGTGAGCAACAAATGTAAGAAATTGCAAAACAACTATATACAATACAACTAACAATATACACATGAAGAAAAAAAACAAAATGATAACTTAAGATAAAGGCTAACACAGCACAAAATCTTGGGAAACATCGTTTACAACGCACGCGTTACAACGCGTGTCATTACAACAAATGTATTACAACGCGAAATCCGTTACAACGCATGTCATTACATCGCATAATCCATTACAACGCATTCCCCAAAGTAACGCCCCAGCGGAGTTAGAATAGTAATTGCGTTGTAATGGATTATGCGTTGTAAAGACATGCGTTGTAACGACATGTGTTGTAATGGATTTTCCGATGTAAAAAATGTGTTGTAATGACACGCGTTGTAACGCGTGCGTTGTAAAATGTCATATTCCAAAATCTTTAAGCTTGTAAGGAGTGGGAATTACTCTATCCATCCTACCCAACCTCCTTATACCGGTATCCACACACTCCTGTTCGACCACAGATCCATCCAACACCTCCTGTGCACATGCTGCTTCACACCGCACCTGCTCCATCTCTTCCCCCACTTCATCTTCCCACAACCAATCATTCAAATCAAGAGAACCACCAACATCTCCTCCTTCTCCTTCTCCATAACCCTTGCATTTAGCAAGACGACTCATGTGCCACACCCAATTATCACTCAATCTTGCTGAGTTCCTCAAACATTCCACAACTCTCAACGGTTCTGAAAATACACTCTGCCCTTTAGGCACTTTACCCCATTTTTTTGTTTTCACCCAATCTCCTACTCTTAATGTCTCATCCTTAGTAGCCTTCCTTTTATCATAGTTTCTTTTGTACACTTGCTGTTCTTTAATGATGTTGCCCTTGACAACTTCAGGTGACCACTCCACATGTCTTGTACTGTCCATCCATCCTATGTTATCTTTGGTAAAAGGTTCTCTCCCACGAATTAGAACAAAAGGACTGAATCCTGTGAGAGATGGCGTCAAACGGTAACCCCACAACATCTTTTTAACTTCCACTTCCCAATTCTTCTTATTCTCACAAGCAATTTGAATTGTTCCTTTAATCACCCGATTAAAGCGCTCAACAGCACCATTACCAGCAGGATGATACACTGAAGTTTTAACATGCTGTACACCATTTCTCTGCAAAAACTGCTCAACTTTGAATGCCGTAAAATGTGTTCCATTGTCACTAAGAAGCCTCTTAGGTAAACCCTCCTTCAAAAACACCTCTCCTAGAAACTTCACAACAGTGTCCGCATCAGCCTTTTCTACAATATCCAACTCCACCCACTTACTGAAATAGTCCACTAACACAATGACAAATTTAGTCTCGCCATACTTGGACTGCACTGGACCTACGAAATCCACTGCCAACATATCCCAAACCATCTCTGGACACTCCATAGGCATCAATTGTGGTCTCAAAGTATGTAAACTTTTATCTGAATCAGCACACTGTCCACAATCTCTTACTCTTCTCTCCACCTCAAGATCAATTCCCGGCCACCAATATGAAGCTTTAACTCTTTTCTTAGTCCTTACTATTCCGAAAAGTTCCTCATGACATAGATCCAAAAGTTTTTTCCTGAGACCAAGTGGTGGTACAATTTTCCCACCTCTCATCACAAATCCAGACTCCACACCCAACTCATTTCTTACCTCCCAAAAACTCCTCACCTCTGCTATGTCTGGCTTCTTCTCTCCCCAACCTTCCAAAATCCACTCCTTCACTTTTTTAAGCAAATCATCTTTCTCATACTCCACCATCCACTCTTTTCTCTCAATTGAATTCATCCCTTCTTCTTCCACCAGTGCAATTTGATAATCATCCCAAATACTTCCCGGTACCTCCTTAACAGGTAAGGGAATTCGACTCAAACAATCAGCAACTTTGTTCTGTACCCTTGGCACATACTTAATCCTGTAATTGTAATCCTGTAATCTCATTGAAAGTCTGGCAATTCTTGCTGAAGCTTTCACCATTCCACCAGTTGTAAGCAAAGTCACCAAAGGCTTGTGATCGGTTCTAACATCAAACTCAGTCCCCCACAGAAATGCTCTAAAATGTTCCATACCCCATACGCACCCGAGGGTTTCCCTCTCAATTACTGAATACACTTCCTCTGCAGGCGTAAGACTTCTTCATGCAAAACCAATCACAACCTCCTTTATACCATCCTCAATTTGTGTAAGCACTGCACCCAAACCTTTTCCACTCGCATCCACCGTAAGCACACTACGCAAATCCAGATAAAAACCCTTGATAGGAGCTGCATTACATATTTCATTTTTTAACCGATCAAAAGCTTTCACACATTTTTCTCCCCAAACAAATTTGCACCTCTGTTTTAGCAATTGTCTCAAATCATAAGACTTTTCTGCAATTTTTTTTACAAATTTTGAGTAGAACTCCGTAAGGCCTAAGAACGAACGAAGCTCTTCTTTATTCTTCGGTTCCGGAGCCTCCCTAACAGCTTCAATTAGTTCTTTCATTGGAGAAATACCATCCTTCTCAATCACATGACCCAATTTATGTTACTCTGTTCTGTGCAAAACTACATTTTTCATATTCTGCCGTTAACCCTCTCGCTTTTAACACTTCATGACTTCCTTTAACCTCTGATCATGCACTTGTCTGTTCTCTCCCATTATCAAAACATCGTCTTGAAAGTACAGAACCCCACTGATATCCTTCAGAACTTCACTCATCAGTCTTTGAAAAACTGAGGCAGCTGAAGCCAAATCAAACGGCATTCTGACATATTGGTAGCATCCAAAATGATGTTATCTTCCTGCTTTGCTCATGTAACGGAACTTGATGATAGGCCGATGACAAGTCTACCGTCGAGAACCACTTCATTCCTTTTGTTTTGGTCAAAAGTTTATTAATCTTCGGTAACGGAAATCTGTCCACTTGTATTTCTCTATTTAAACCTCTCAAGTCCACACATAATCTAATTTTTCCGTTGGATTTACGTGCCACTACAATTGGAGACATCCATTCCGATGATTCAATTTGCTCAATCACTCCAGCCATCCTCAACCTGTTCAACTCTTTCTCCAACTCGCTCCTCACAACAAATGGAACATTTCTCACAAAATTTACAGAAACTGCACCCTCCTTCAATATAATCTTGTGCTTAAACCCTTTAAGCAAACCAATTTTTCCTGAAAACACTTCCTTATTATCTTCAGACATTTTTTCCCCCAAATCGTCTCCTTCATTCAGCACCAAAACTTGTTCCTTACTATTTGGGTTGAGAATAATATTCAAACTTCTCTGATCCCTCCAACCCAGAACACATGGCCCATACTCAGCCACATACATCCTTCCTTCAGCTCTTCACCCTTAAAAACAAAAGAAACATCCCTGCACCCCACCATGGGTATGGTTTCCCCCGTGAAACTCTGTGGTTTAATGTCACAAGCTTTAAGTTCCTCTCCAATTGCATCCACAAATTTTTCCTTCCTCATTTCTAGTGTAAGGTGACACTGAGTCTGCCACCAGAACGACAGGAACACCAGCATCAACTTTCTCCCAGGACGGTTTACTTCTTCCTTGACTCTTAACATCCAAACCTGCATCCTTAACCATAATTACATCATCCTCTTCAGAACACTTCTCATCAGTGTCATTCTCTTTGTGTCGCTCTGACACACACTTAATTCTCGTTCTGGTATCCTTCCTTCTGCAAGCACTTGCAAAGTGTCCAATCAGACCACATGCTGCACACTTCTGATCCCTTGCTCTACAAACCCTACTATTAGCCAAATGCTCCTGACTCCCACATCTGTAACAACTCAGAACACCTTGTCCATCCTTCTTGACATCTACTCTAGCAGGAACAGTAGACTTCCTTTGCTCCTTAAAATCTTGCGTTTTATTACTCAAAGTCTTTTTGCTAATTGTTTTACTAAATTTCTTTTCATTTACTGCACAAACTCCTTCCCGCTCTTTACCATCCTCTAAGGCTGCTTTTGCGCATCTCAGAGAAACTTCTGCCTTTCTCACAAAAGCTACAACTTTGTTCAAAGTGCCATCACCCATAGCCCATAATCTTTCCTGCACCCTTTTATTGTTTGTAAGCATAATCATCTGATCCATTATTAATTCCTCTTGCAGTGGACCAAATCTACAAGGTACCGCTGTTAGACTTGGCTTTTTCAGCGGGTTTACCCCCAGACTTTTTGCTTTTTGGCCTCCTGTTTTTGACCCTGTGTGTGTTGGTTTTAGGACTCTGGGCACTTTACCACTGCTAATCAGTGCTAAAGTGCATATGCTCTCTGTGTAAAAAGTGTTATGGATTGGTGTTTCCATGATTGGCCTATTTGATTTATGTGTCAGTCCCTAGTAAAGTGCACTGCGAGTGCCAGGGCCTATAAATCAAATGCTGTTGGTGGGCTGCAGCACTATATTGTGCCACCCACGCAAACAGCCCGTAAAGTGTAACTCTGGCCTGCCATTGCAGAGCCTGTGCGCAGCCTGGGGCTGCCATATCGACTTGGCAAGTGCACACACTTGCCAGTCCCTAAACCTTCCCTTTTCTACATGTTAGTCACCCCTAAGGTAGGCCCAAGGAACCCCTGTGGGCAGGGTGCGTTGTATGTGAAAGGTAGGACATGCCCTGGTGTGTGTGGCATGTCCTGATAGTGAATTACAGCCTATTTCGTTTTTCACTATTGCAAGGCTACCTGTTCCCCCTAGGCCAGAATGGGCAGTTTTGATTATTACAGCTTATAATCCTAACTGACCCCGGGAACATGGTAGAAATTCGAGTTTAGTATGCCTGGACTCAGAATGATAAAATGCATCTTTTAGTGAAGTTGGTTTTAACATTCTGGGTTTGAAAATACCACTTTTAGAAAGTGGGTATTTTCTTGTCTTACCATCCAAGCCTGCCTCTGCGAGGTTGTGTATTCCTTGTCTGGAGTGTGAGTGACAGGGGCTGGGGGATGCCAGGAGACAGGGTGAGTCAGCGCAGGGCTGAATAGCCAGATCGACATGTAGATGGGTGGGAGGGGTCGCACCTGGGCCCTGAATAGGACAGTGCCTTCCCTCCACAATGCTGGCTCCACCTCCTGTGGTGCGTCTGATGTCCCTGGCCTACTCACTGAAAGAAGGGACGGAGACTTGTCAACAAAGTGCTCCAGAACTGGTTTGGACTAGGCAAAGGCCTCTCTGCCTTCAGAGAACAAAGGAATTAGGGATATAAATATTGGGGCCCTGACCCCATGAATTTAGATCTCGCTGGAATCAAGGAACCTGCCAAGACGAAGAGCTGGAAGAGCTGCCAGGAGGGCTGCCCCTTTGCTGTGTTGTTGCTTTGTTGGGTTGGCCTGCAGTGGCTGCTTCTGTCTTGGGCAGTGAAAGGACTGGACTGAACTTTCTACAAACTTGTGCTGAGTATCTCCAAGGGCCTGAAACCGAGCTGGCCTCCTGTTAAGAAGTCTCAGGGACTGCAAAGACTTCACAAGCCTCTGGGTACCGCTTCTGGAACGCTGTTTCAGTCGCCACAGAGGAAGGGAACTGCAACCGACTCCGTCAACCGAATCCATCCCTGGCCGGTGACCTGTTTGCACCGCAGACCGCATCGCCCCGCTTCGCATCGCAACCCTGGTCTCACCGTGGGCGACGTCCGACGCCGCCAACATCGAGCCGCTGCTTGCACCGTGACCTGTGGGCACCGCAGTTCGCATCGCATCGCTTCACTGGGCCAGCCAGACCAGACCGACGCTGTCGCTGCAACGGGCTCAAGAGTCGAGACCGCACCGCATTTGGGGCACCGCTCGCACGTCTGCGACGCACCGCTCCGACTCGCACCGCTGTCCGACGCCAGCTCCCGCACTCCGGCTTGGTCGCCTGCATCGCAACCTGTCAGCACCGCATCGAGCATCGTCTCACCCTGCATCGCACGCCTTGGACTCACCGACTCCGTCTGCACGACGCTCATCGAGCCGCTGCCTGCACCGCATCGAGGGACACCGCACCTTGCATCGCTCCGTCTTGCACCGCAACCGCGACGAACGCCGACCGGCTCGTACACTCCGTACCAGCCACAACGAGAAAGGTACTGTAACCGAGTCTGTTCATGACTCTGCTGGCCCGTATCGACGCGGTCGGCTGGAACTGTTAGACTCTGTGGTTTTCAGCATCACGGTAGGCTCGGACGGAGCTACCGACTCGCACGAACTTTGCTTTTGTGCTATTCCTGCAAAGAAGAAGTTACCGTATCAAGTATTCATTCGTAAAGTATAGTATTGTGGATTTTTGTCGTAATTGGTCTTGTCTTGAGTATATAAAATATTGGTTATTTTTCTAAACTGGTGTGGTGTCCGTTTGTAGTGCTTACACTGTATTACTGTTGGTTATGTGCAAATGCTTTACACACTGCCTCTGAATTAAGCCTGACTGCTCGTGCCAAGCTACCATGAGGGTGAGCAGGGGTTACTTCACGAGTGTAACAACCCTTACCCTGACTAGGAAGAAGGGTCCCTACTTGGACAAAGGTGCAAGCCCTTGCCAACTAGAGATCCCATTTCTAACATTGGTTGTCAGCGGTGAGGATAGGACTTGTGTTTGCACTTGACTTACAGTGATTGGTGTGCACTACTACCATATCGCAGACCATTACGTACCACATACTGGTTCTTTTTCTTTTGGCCTATTTTTGATCTTGCCAGTTTTCAACTCACTACTTTTGTCATGCCTGAATCAATTGCATCATCCGTTGCATCTCTGAAAGTTATCTTTGAGGAGGATAGGTTGGAAACCTACGCCGTAAAGGAGCTACGAGCGATTTGTAAAAACCTGAAAGTCCAAATCAAAGGCCTCACAAGGAAGGAGGAGCTACAGAAGGCGCTGAGGGCCTGGGTAGCAGCCAGACATGCCAATGGGCAGCCTGGTAATCTCAGTGAGGAGGTGGAGGAGCCTATTTCCAGGGTGGATGTGCTTTTGGGTAGGGGGGAACCCGCCAGGTCAGGCAGCAGCAGTCTGTCCCCAGAGGAGCTGGAGGACAGGCGGGAGGCAAGGCAGTTCGAGCTGCAGAAGCTCAGGCTGGAGAGTGAGCGGGAGGAGAAGAGATTGGCCATAGAGGAGAGGAAGATGCTCTTAGAGCATGAGAGAGAACTGAAGGAGCTAGAACTTAGGAGAAGGCCCAGCTCAGATGGTGGCAGCAAAAGTGTAGTGTCCAGTACTGAGGATGAGGTAGACACACACACAGATTTGGGGCCCTACTTCATGGAGGGGGTTGACATACACCAAGGGGTTCAGGATTGTGAGGTAACTACAGTGGTGCACAGTGTCCCTGAGGTGGATTGGGGAACTGGCACAGGGGATCATATTCCTGGTAGTGGGAGGGACACTCTACTGACTCTAGATGAGAGGTGCAGGGAGAGGGGTTCCCCATGGTAGAAGCCCTGGTAAGTGAGTATGAAGACCAGCCAGAAGAGTATGGGTTTAGGGACAGCAACAGTCAGACACTGTCTCGCCAGTCTTGTGAGAATGTTGTGGGGTACTTTTCTGAGGCACTGGATGGTTGGGTGAAGGGTAGTTTGGTTAACACCTGTGTGGGGCTGTGTGATTCAATTGTTGGAGAGCATATTTTAAGTCCCTGTTTTCCAGAGCTATGCCAACACCCAGTGGAGTGTGAGTTCTCTGACCCCAGGGAACTTGCACTGGAGGCAGACCTTTTGGTGGATTCCAGAGGGTCTGGAGAAGCATCTGGGGGTGATCCTGTAGAAAGTGGCTTAGGTATTTCCCAACCAAGAGTGGTGGGAAAGGTTTGTGATAGCCCAGATAGGTCCCGGTGTCATGGGAAGGGTGTAGGGACTCACGTCCTGTCTCTGCGGAGAAGGAGTGAGAATGGGCTGCGGCCCAAGGTGCCCAAAATCCGGTCTCAGAGCCTGGGTGGTTCCAGGAGGGAACACCAGGTGGGGAGCCTAGACTGTACTGGTAGGCCGTCCATTGAGGGAGATCTCCTACTGACAGGAGAACCTGGAGCATCTGTAAACAGAGCTCCAGTGGTTCTGGTGTCTGGTAGTGCCGCTCCAGTTGGGAGGGTGCAGAAGTCCAGATGGAGGGGTGAGAGGGGGATGTGTTCCCCAGTGGGAGAACCAGTGAGTCAGAGGCCAGCCAGAAGGGCTGAGCCTCCTAGCAGTGACCATGGTGACACCACTACTGTCCTGGGGGATCTTTGCGAACTGTCAGGTGGACAGTGGTCGGGAGATCTGCGCCAGGCAGACTGTCACGCAACACATGAGTCATGTGTTGCCCTCAGGGGGGGTATGCGTGCTCCCAAGGAAGTCCTGGTGCGCCAGGCAGGTGCTCAGCTGCAGGGTTCAGTCCCTGGGTTGGGAGGCCAGGTTCAGGTCCTGCCTGACCTGGAGGGAAGGACGACTGTAAGCAGTGTCCTGACCGGGTTGTCTTCTAGGGGTACCACTCCGGGTGGGAGGGTACAGAACTCTGGAAGGTAGTGCAGAGGGAGGGAGTCCTCGCCTCTGACCCCGGTTCAATCTGAGGGTTTAGATCCAAGGGTGGTGAATCAGTTGCAGGGTCAAGGCCCTGAACTGGTGGAAGAATTGTGTAGGAGGTCTGGTTCCAGCATCCTGACAGTTTTTGGTTCTGGGGGTGCTTCTCCTGGGAGGAGAGGGCCGGACCCCAGAAGGAGAGGTAAGGGGAGGAGAGCCTCGCCCGAGACCTCTGGTGAACCTGAGGGTGCATACCCTAGGTTGGAGGATCAGTGGTTCTTTAGAACTGCACTGATGAGAGGAAGAGTGGAGTATGGTTACTATGTACCAGGGGTTACTGCCCCCCACTCTGTTAGTTGGCAAAGGCCAGAGACATCTGGATGGCCTAGGGCCTGGTCCTGGCCATCCATTGAGGGTGATCCCCTAGTGTCTAAGGAACTGGGGGGGACTGCTGTAACGAGCATCCCACCGGTTCCAGTGTCTGGCAGCCCTGCTCCAGTTGGGAGGGGGCATGAGTCCAGAGAAAAGGGTGAGGGGGCGGCGCTGTCCCCAGTGGAAGGACCAGTGGGTCAGGGGTTGCCCGCTCTGAGGTCAGAGCACCCCAGGACTGACCCTGGTGAGACCACTTCTGGCCTGGGGGGTCTTCATGCTCTGTCAGGTGGACAGGAGGCTGGAGACCTGCACCAGGCAGACTCTCGCACGACTCATGAGGGGTGTGTTTCCCTTGGGGGGGGGTGGTGTACTCCCCCGGAAGTCCTGGGTTGCCAGGCACAGGTCCAGCCTAAGGGTACAGGCCCTGGGTTGGAGGACCAAGTTCAGGGTGTCCCCCCTGACCTGGGGGAAGGGGCAACTGCTAACAGTGCCACTACCAGTTTGTCTTCTGGGAGTGCCACTCCAGGTGGGAGGGTACAGAGCCCCAGGGAGGAGGACCGGGTGTGGGGGAGGCCACCCCAGTCTCCTGTCCAGCTGCCGGGTACAGGCCCGGGGTTGGTGGGTCAGTGTCAGGATGTCATACCTGACCTGACAGGAGGGAGAGTGGACCAAGGGTGCCAAGCACCTGGGGCTACTGCCCCCCACTCTCTGATGCCACAGAGGTTAGAGAGCCCTGAGAGGCATAAGGCCTGGGTCTCCCCACTGACAACTGTCGGTAGCCACTGTGGCTTACTGTCCTGGTGGACAGCGTCGCCCCTGAGAGGGGGACAGGAGTCACACCCCGGGGGTGGACTGGGCCACACCACTGTGTTGGCCATGTGGGCACTGTCGGCCTGTTGGGACACATCTGCGAGCAAAGTAAGTTTAGGCGCTGCACAGATGGGGTTCACAGGTGAAGAGAAGGGTACCCCATGGGTCAGCTTAGTGGGCCCTAAGAGTATGGATAGAGGGATCCAACTGGGTTTGGAAAGGCGTAGAACCAGAACGTGCCCCCGCTGTTGTGGGCCAGGTCTATGTTCTATCGCCCCAAGCAGGGAAGTCCATCAAGGGATTGATTAGTCTACCCTGGCTTTAGGCTGGGAGGGGGTTGTGTTAGACTTGGCTTTTTCAGCGGGTTTACCCCCAGACTTTTTGCTTTTTGGCCTCCTGTTTTTGACCCTGTGTGTGTTGGTTTTAGGACTCTGGGCACTTTACCACTGCTAATCAGTGCTAAAGTGCATATGCTCTCTGTGTAAAAAGTGTTATGGATTGGTGTTTCCATGATTGGCCTATTTGATTTATGTGTCAGTCCCTAGTAAAGTGCACTGCGAGTGCCATGGCCTATAAATCAAATGCTGTTGGTGGGCTGCAGCACTATATTGTGCCACCCACGCAAACAGCCCGTAAAGTGTAACTCTGGCCTGCCATTGCAGAGCCTGTGCGCAGCCTGGGGCTGCCATGTCGACTTGGCAAGTGCACACACTTGCCAGTCCCTAAACCTTCCCTTTTCTACATGTTAGTCACCCCTAAGGTATGCCCAAGGAACCCCTGTGGGCAGGGTGCGTTGTATGTGAAAGGTAGGACATGCCCTGGTGTGTGTGGCATGTCCTGATAGTGAATTACAGCCTATTTCGTTTTTCACTATTGCAAGGCTACCTGTTCCCCCTAGGCCAGAACGGGCAGTTTTGATTATTACAGCTTATAATCCTAACTGACCCCGGGAACATGGTAGAAATTCGAGTTTAGTATGCCTGGACTCAGAATGATAAAATGCATCTTTTAGTGAAGTTGGTTTTAACATTCTGGGTTTGAAAATACCACTTTTAGAAAGTGGGTATTTTCTTGTCTTACCATCCAAGCCTGCCTCTGCGAGGTTGTATATTCCTTGTCTGGAGTGTGAGTGACAGGGGCTGGGGGATGCCAGGAGACAGGGTGAGTCAGCGCAGGGCTGAATAGCCAGATCGACATGTAGATGGGTGGGAGGGGTCGCACCTGGGCCCTGAATAGGACAGTGCCTTCCCTCCACAATGCTGGCTCCACCTCCTGTGGTGCGTCTGATGTCCCTGGCCTACTCACTGAAAGAAGGGACGGAGACTTGTCAACAAAGTGCTCCAGAACTGGTTTGGACTAGGCAAAGGCCTCTCTGCCTTCAGAGAACAAAGGAATTAGGGATATAAATATTGGGGCCCTGACCCCATGAATTTAGATCTCGCTGGAATCAAGGAACCTGCCAAGACGAAGAGCTGGAAGAGCTGCCAGGAGGAGTACTGCCCCTTTGCTGTGTTGTTGCTTTGTTGGGTTGGCCTGCAGTGGCTGCTTCTGTCTTGGGCAGTGAAAGGACTGGACCGAACTTTCTACAAACTTGTGCTGAGTATCTCCAAGGGCCTGAAACCGAGCTGGCCTCCTGTTAAGAAGTCTCAGGGACTGCAAAGACTTCACAAGCCTCTGGGTACCGCTTCTGGAACGCTGTTTCAGTCGCCACAGAGGAAGGGAACTGCAACCGACTCCGTCAACCGAATCCATCCCTGGCCGGTGACCTGTTTGCACCGCAGACCGCATTGCCCCGCTTCGCATCGCAACCCTGGTCTCACCGTGGGCGACGTCCGACGCCGCCAACATCGAGCCGCTGCTTGGACCGTGCCCTGTGGGCACCGCAGTTCGCATAGCATCGCTTCACTGGGCCAGCCGGACCAGACCGACGCTGTCGCTGCAACGGGCTCAAGAGTCGAGACCGCACCGCATTTGGGGCACCGCTCGCACGTCTGCGACGCACCGCTCCGACTCGCACCGTTGTCCGACGCCAGCTCCCGCACTCCGGCTTGGTCGCCTGCATCGCAACCTGTCAGCACCGCATCGAGCATCGTCTCACCCTGCATCGCACGCCTTGGACTCACCGACTCCGTCTGCACGACGCTCATCGAGCCGCTGCCTGCACCGCATCGAGGGACACCGCACCTTGCATCGCTCCGTCTTGCACCGCAACCGCGACGAACGCCGACCGGCTCATACACTCCGTACCAGCCACAACGAGAAAGGTACTGTAACCGAGTCTGTTCATGACTCTGCTGGCCCGTATCGACGCGGTCGGCTGGAACTGTTAGACTCTGTGGTTTTCAGCATCACGGTAGGCTCGGACGGAGCTACCGACTCGCACAAACTTTGCTTTTGTGCTATTCCTGCAAAGAAGAAGTTACCGTATCAAGTATTCATTCGTAAAGTATAGTATTGTGGATTTTTGTCGTAATTGGTCTTGTCTTGAGTATATAAAATATTGGTTATTTTTCTAAACTGGTGTGGTGTCCGTTTGTAGTGCTTACACTGTATTACTGTTGGTTATGTGCAAATGCTTTACACACTGCCTCTGAATTAAGTCTGACTGCTCGTGCCAAGCTACCACGAGGGTGAGCAGGGGTTACTTCACGAGTGTAACAACCCTTACCCTGACTAGGAAGAAGGGTCCCTACTTGGGCAAAGGTGCAAGCCCTTGCCAACTAGAGATCCCATTTCTAACAACCGCCATTTAAAAAAAAAAATTCCAAATAATCATCAATGGTCTCATTCTGTTCCTGTTTCCTACGGAATAATTTGTATCTGTCAATTGCAATACAAACTGTAGGTGCATAATACTTTTCTAAATCCTCTAATGCATTTGCGTAAACATCAGTTTCATCTTCCCCTCGTTACTCTCTTTTCCATTTGGTTATACTGTTTAATTCCCTCTGGACCCAAAAAGTGTAACAGTATACCTTTCTTAATGTCTGTTGTTAGACACTCATTGTTAATAGTAACCATATAATTTATAAAGCAGTCTTTCCATTCTTGCCACTTCATGTGTGGCTCACCAGGATCTGGTAAAAATGGAATCAGAGGTGTTAATGTGAATGTCTGTGCTGCACACATTCTTCAAACCGAATTTTTATAAAACAGTATTTTTAAATTGCCCCTTGACAACACCTCCAAAATCTCCTTACAAACTAAATAATGCACAATGAGCTAACATTGTAAAGCTCACAATCAGAATATAATTGTCACAGGTGTGCGCATCACCGTGCGTGAATGCACTCCAATTCTCACGATGTGCATATCACCGATAATAATGATGAGCACTTCCACGATTTCCAAAGGATCCGGTGTGCACATCACCGATGTGCAACATGTGACATGAAGTATTAAAGCACTGCCCACTTTCCAATGTGCATTTCACTTCTTTCCGTAATTCTTCCACCTCAAAATGGCCGCTTCCTACGTGTGACGTCACCACGCTGCACGTCCAACACACTGTTCACTTCCCAATCGATGATGCCTGCCAGACGTCAATCACGCTCTCCTCGCGAGACTGCCTGCGCGCTCCCTCAGCCTCTCCTATCCGCCGAGTCAATTACATTACTGGCCTCTCATGCTTCGTCGCGCGACACACACAGCTGGGCTTCGATGCTTTAACAACACCCGTACTCGCATCCGCCAGTCGTCGCGTTTCATCCACTCCTGAGCTCACCTTCCGATCCTCAGGTAATTCTTTTTTCCAACCTTGCGCTTTACGTCAACTTTTATTTTCCTTTTCTCCTCTTCCACTCAACTGTATCAGACGTGTAGGTTTCCGCAGAGTCACCGCTCGTCGCCAACTTGTAAAGTACAACTCCAAATATTTATAGTAACTTCCTTTATTAGCAACTCTGCCAGCACAGGACAGCAAGTACAGCTTAACACGACAAAGCTCAATCTCAACTGCCGCCCCCAGAACTCCCACAACCCTGAATTCCAACATACCTCACAAAGATGCAGGATGCATTCCAAATGTGGAATGCAGCAACACCACAGCAGTATTCATGTTTTCTAAAATTGGCTGTCCCACCCTCAGCAGGACGATTTGAGGACTAAAGTCATTTGTTTGGAGCTACTGCCAACCTTTGCTTTGTTCCAAATAGACATTGGTGTCAAATAATCGGGATAATTAATTCCTCCCAGTGTCTTCTATTAAGGCCTCAATCGGCTTTGTCATGTATTGGACTGAATGTACATTTACGTTTTTTTTCATTACCTGTAAGGCGCACACAGAAAGCGCTGTGGCAGGCAGAGAGACCGTGACTGGCCCACAGGAGCAGGTTACTTCTAGCGTGCGTTTATTAAACTTTTCGGAAGCCACGGCGTTCCTGATTCCAGTGAGTAAAATGAATTCTCACGAATACCCTGACGGACGACCTTCACTTCACTGACTTTCTCCTTTGGGCCGACGGCGCATGGAAATCAATTAATATTCGCCTGCGTGCGGCGGCCAGCATGTACATCATAACTCCCACAGCGCGGACAACCCGGACGTTGGTGGGAGCATTGCTGAAGAGCTGCAGTCGGACCGAGCACCAATAAACAACTGATTGTAACCTTACCAGAGCGTTAGTTGTTGGCGAAGCAGCCAGCGGGATGAGGGGGGGCTTTGGCTAATGCGAATTCCCAGACGGGAGGAGGAGCCATCTCGCTTGGGCCAGTGGGAACCCGGAAGGTTGGATGGCCAAATAAAGTAAACAATTAGTTAAATCGCCTGGGCCTCAACAAAGCAACGAAAGGCTGGACAATGGAAGCAATGGACCAATAACAAAGCCAGTATTTCAAATGGCACAACAAAGAACCAATGGCAAGCGATGGGCTTCTTAAAGCCCATGTTGTAGATACATCAGATCTCACAGAGCAGCGCATGCACGCTGACTTTAGGCTCGACCTAAAAAGGAATAAATAAACATACCTTGTCTGGTTCTCTGTCAAAGACAGAAAGCAATAGAGGTGGGACCACGACAGAGTGGACTAATCTTCTACCCCTTTGTCATGAAGAGAGAAGAAATACTAAGAACTGGTGATCGAAAGATCACGTAGCGTGGTTAAAACTCTGAGGTAGGAATACCTCATTCAATCATGACTTGGACGAGGAGAACGGAGATGAGGGGGTAATGGTAACACGTAATTACCGGACTTCGAAACGGCAACATTGTAGTAGAGAGCATTGTGCATTAACAAGCTATTGTTAGTATGTAATGGAACATGCGCTTTAAAATATTGTTTTATAGGAACTATCTGTACAGAGACGACTGATAATTGACCTGTCAACAATATATCCTATTTTCCTTTTCGTTCCACCGCTTACAATCCGTGACACGTTTTAGGTAAGAACAATAATATATTGGCCTTGTGAGTGGCAAAGTGAGCTTTGTAATAGGGATTGTAAATGCGCAGCGCATGAAAGGTTGGAAATTGAAAAACATTTCTCCTGAAGAAAAACGACGAATTGCAATTCCAGCTCCAGCGAGGAGAAGGGCTAGCGTGAGCTTTTATGGAATCGGAAAATAGTCTTCTGAAAGAAACATTTTTATTTCACTGTATGTTGCGCTTTGTATGCATCACATCGCCTGTATGTTCAACGTGTTACACTCTTTATGTCCCTGATCAAAGGGCAGAGCGCCTTTCAAAGAGATAAACATGTTGGTACAACCAGAGCAGAGCATTGTGAATGCAGATCTACCGCCTGCAAAAAACACATGCACAGACAATCCCAAGGCATGCCTTAACCTCCTCCACCTGACCTTTCTTGCTATATTTCCAGCTGAAATGTTTTTAATGTTCCCAGTCTCTGAGATCTTAAAGTTTTCTATGAAACCCAATAAAGAGCCTTATGGGGCGATTTATTAAAGCTTATCATCAGAGCAAACCCATTATTACTTGAAATTCGGCATATCCATCATTGTGTTTCCAATCTCCCGCAGTCCCTCCAGACACTGGCTGTGCTCCTCGCGCTTTCACCAGGGATGTTTCCCCCACAGGAATATCTCGGCGTTCCGAAAATTACGAAATTATTACAGATCTGGAACGAGGGGGAATGGCGGTGGCAAAGCTGGTGCAAGCAAAGCAGAAAACGAATTAATTGTTTTTGCAGCGAATGGAAATTGGGTATTTTTTGGGGTCTGTGTCCTATGAAAGTGCTGAAGCAAGAGTTCAGCAGGCCTCCTTCAGGGGGGCATCTTTTACAAGAAAATCCTTCATCTCCTCGACCCAGAATCTCTACACTAATTACATCCATTGGTCGGAAATTTTAAGATGAATGTCTTGTAAGGACTTGAATGTCACCTCCTAAATAATAGGTTGCTTTCTTGGCCATATTTATATGTAAACAACCACTAAAGAATACAGGGCATATTAGCAAGACCCACGTTAAAATTATCGCCGTTTTAGCGGCAGGAAACTGCCGCTAAAACGGCGATAATGGGCTTGCTAATATGCGTTATAGAATTCCAATAGAAGCCCAGGTTAGATGTGCAGGACATCTAACCTGGGCTTCTATTGAATTCTATAACGCATATTAGCAAGCCCATTATCGCCGTTTTAGCGGCAGTTTCCTGCCGCTAAAACGGCGATAATTTTAACGTGGGTCTTGCTAATATGCCCCACAATTCTGTTAAGAAATGAGAATTACAAAGCACTTATTTGACTTTGCAGTATGCCTACTCATCCAATCATGGGGTAGAGAGCAATATTTACAATCACTGTCACTTGCTGAGGTCTCTTTCTCCCAATATATTAATGACTGACATTCGTTTTGAAGTCAGTAGAAACCGAAGTGCATTTGACTGTACACTGCTATATAACAACTCTGTCATGCTGATTGCAGCTGATTGCAGGGTACCCCTGGATTTTTTTTACCTTTTATGGACTGACGTTTGTTGTTGTTATGGGTCAGACACGTGAAATCTCCAGTTGCTCAGTGCATGTTCTCTGCCTCTAAAACCTAAGGGGACATTGGCTATAGTCAGTTGGCTTTCTTGTAAGATCATGGTAAATTGGCATGGAAAATGCATCAGTGGCATGAAATGTAAATGTCACATGTCAGCTCTACTGTATACTTACACCATTCACATGCAGAACTAAAAAATGTATGGCTCCCGGTACACCATACCATGTTGGCTAGGCTGGCTGCAGTAAAACAAATGCTGTAACAAATGTTAGGAAAAGGTACTATTCCAATGAGTGATAGTGGCCCTAAGTCTGTTATTCTTCATTGTGATCAAGGTTGCTAGAACCTCAGTTAAAGGCAAGCCAGAACAGTTCCTGACATGCTTTCATTGGACCTTTGTGCCCAGCCCTGGATTCAGGGCTTTCCACACCCTATGAAGTGTGCAAAGGAATACTGAAAACAATGTGTAATGCAAAGCCCTGATTCTTTTAGCATGGTTTTAAGTTATTTATTATCTATATTGAATACAGGTTAATCGGATATTGATTCGATGTAAAATTTTATTAAATATTTTGTGTTGAGAGCTCAAGTTGTGAATAAATTAGTATTTAATGACTGTAGCAGGTGATGTAGATGGTTGCATACTTGGAAAGAAAAGCCGGGAAATGTGTTTGCTAATATCTACAGCGATATGTGATACAGAATTTTATATTATTATACTTTTTTTTTTTTTTAAGAATTGTGTTTGTTACTGGAATGTGCTTATCGTTTGCATTTTTATTTTCTCCTGCGGATAAAGCATTGCTATGTCTTGTTAGTTTGGCAATACAAATAAACATTAATAAAGACACTGCATCAACTCTTGAGAAAGTTGTACGACCTACAATATTTAAAAGCGAATGCAGTTTTGATGGAGGTGCTTTCCTTTAGGAATAAAACAAATACTTCTTTAAATATAGGCACCCTGTGGTGCGTGAATGGAGATTTAGATTAGTTACACACACTCCAGCAGCAGTACAAACCCCAGTGGGAATACCACAAGCGTTCACGAGCATCTCCCAAAAGTGTCATTGCATGCTTCACACATGGAGCTGTGATTTACACTCGAAAATGTGCAATTAGACCCAAATCAAATTGTTCTCCAGGGTTCAGCATCCCAGTGAAAGAAAATATATCTTGTTCGGTAAAATGGAATGTAACTGCTTCCATCTTCATTAGACAGCAGCATGTTAAACAACTTGCACGTGTCGCATGCATTAGCAAGGAAGAGCACGGGGGCTTCCTTTGGGTAGCTTCCTTGCCTCAGTCAGGCCCTATCGGTTTCCTGTCTCAAATTCTTAGTTTATGGCTTCTTCAAGCGCAGGCGGTTTATATGTGCTATGGGAGCACTTTGAAAATGAGTCCCTTCCCCCGTGTAATTCATAGACAAGACAAATAACACAACCCCCTGCTTTCTTTGTTTACAGACGCGACTCACATCAATTATTTGTTGAGTTGTTAAAGGATAGAACTGAAGCTGACTGAACAGCCCCATGGAGCGTTTCAGTTGTCTTTTTTTTCTGCATGACATAGTACCACCGCCCATGCCACCAGGACAGGCCTAGGCGCTTGCGCATGTGTGCTAACGAGGCACCAACAATTGCGCCAACGCAAGTGCAACTCTGCCTCCACATTTCTGGAATAAACAGATTCCACATGTACTGGCAGCAATTTCGCATCAATATCTGCAGACATTTACATGAGCAATCATGACATTTGTCAATTAAATACCTGTATGGATGTGTGCGTGTCTTTGTGTGTGTGATATTGATTGTGGGAAAACAACGCGCCCTTCCTCGAATAATGGTATAAATAACTTCAGTACAGTGAGCATGACGATCCCGACCCTTAATTCAGTGCTGACCCTTGGACAATGGTCATTCTTGCCAAACTGTATGCATCTTTGAAATTAGGGTGCCCATACCTGGCACAATCCTGCCAATGAAAACATGGTGGTAATTCTTGATATATTGTGGGCAGCCATAGCAAGATGTTGTCCAATCACCTATCATTAGAAAATATGAGACTTGACTCACAATGAGCTGCAGGTACTGATTGGTCTGATTAGAAGAAGGCCAATTCTAGGGAAAGAACAAAGGGGCATATCAGCAAGGGACGGCGATAATTATCGCAAAGCGCGCTTAGCGCTAGGATAATTATTGCCGTCTATCTCTGGAATTTATCGCCCTGGTATCGCGTTATTAACAACGCGTTACTCCAGGGCGATAAGAATTCCAGCGATAGCGGGGAAATCGCCGTTTTGCAGGGAACATCGCTGGTTTTCCAGCGATGTTCCCTGCAAAACGGCGATAACCTTGCTGATACGACCCTGTGGTCGTATCAGCAGAATCCATCTCCCATGAAAAGTATGCTTAAGTCAGGAATTTAGATAGGAAAAATAGAGAGGGACCCCTTCAAAACCAGGGGAATAGGGTACTACTGAATAGTATAGAAAATAAACCCTTGGCCAAGGATAAAAATAGAATAACTGAGTACAAAACTAGTTGTACACAAAAGGTGTTTTTACAGGTCACCCATACGTTGCACCAGTTATCCTCAACCGCTACAACCCATATGGTAGATCCAAGTAATTTACATAAACAGCATACATATATTCAAAATAAAATCGTATTTTATTAATTTTAGAAAATCTCATAAATCACTATATCATAAAACAACCCCATACATTTCACAAGGTTACACAGTAAAATTCATATACAAAAAACATGTATGACAGAAACACAAGAGAGAAACACAGAGACAGTACACTTTGTCCTCAAACAGCACATCTAAAAGAAACACTTCTCTAGCTTATCCTGGGTGCACTATATTGTATTTAATCTACAGGATAAGCTGGTTCCCAAGATTGTGCAAAACAGCGTCGACGCGTTTCGATGGCTCAAATTATTTTTCCATCTTTATCAAGACAGACTTTATCTCTCTTTTATCGGCACTGTCTGGTTACCATAAAATTACCCTTAATCTGTGAAAGCTCTAGAAGATTTTTCCGTTTCAAGTTTCTTTTTCTCTCTGGGAATTATTTTTCTAGGTTTTTGAAACGCGGAGGTGAGGAGTTCTCCCGTGTCACGCTGGCGAGATGAAGTTCCAGTAGTCCCTGAATACTGAATATCACAAGTGAATGCCAAGTCATAGGAGGCTTCAGTCCTATAGTGCCCACGGCTTTTAAAGATACAAGGCAAAATCATTGAATGGATTCCAGGCTGGCAATATAAAAACAAGCGATAGATTGTAACGGCAGTAACCTAGAAAAATAATTCCCAGAGAGAAAAAGAAACTTGAAATGGAAAAATCTTCTAGAGCTTTCACAGATTTGGGGCACTGAGGGTCAACATTATGTCCTACAGTCAGACATAGAAGATACAATGCGAATGAAATAAGGGTAATTTTATGGTAACCAGACAGTGCCGATAAAAGAGAGATAAAGTCTGTCTTGATAAAGATGGAAAAATAATTTGAGCCATCGAAACGCGTCGACGCTGTTTTGCACAATCTTGGGAACCAGCTTATCCTGTAGATTAAATACAATATAGTGCACCCAGGATAAGCTAGAGAAGTGTTTCTTTTAGATGTGCTGTTTGAGGACAAAGTGTACTGTCTCTGTGTTTCTCTCTTGTGTTTCTGTCATACATGTTTTTTGTATATGAATTTTACTGTGTAACCTTGTGAAATGTATGGGGTTGTTTTATGATATAGTGATTTATGAGATTTTCTAAAATTAATAAAATACGATTTTATTTTGAATATATGTATGCTGTTTATGTAAATTACTTGGATCTACCATATGGGTTGTAGCGGTTGAGGATAACTGGTGCAACGTATGGGTGACCTGTAAAAACACCTTTTGTGTACAACTAGTTTTGTACTCAGTTATTCTATTTTTATCCTTGGCCAAGGGTTTATTTTCTATACTAAGTCAGGAATTTAACAGACGTTAAATTCCTGAGTTAAAGCTGAGGTAGCGCGATTTTTTTTATCGCTGCACCTCCTTGTTAATATCGCGAAGCTGCCTTCGCGATATTAACATGTGTTGTTTTCACAGCCACGCCTTCTTTGCATCTCATTAGCGATGCAAGGCGAGGCTGTGAAAAAACAGGCTCTACATCAAGGAAACACGCGCTAGCGTGTCCTTGATGATATTGCGATATAATTATCGCCGCTTTTCGCCCAAAAACGGACGCTAAAGCGGCGATAATTATATCGCCAGCCCTTGATAATATGCCCCAAAGTTCCTCAATGGACATCATCAATAGGAAAATGCAACTAGATTGTTAAATAACTGAAACTAGAAAAACTTAAACTGGGATGGATCTAGACATGCAAAAATGATTTGATAATGGAAATAATTATGAGGGGCGCCAGAGAGACTATGATGCCCAAGTCCCACTAACGAAAAAAAACATTAAAGGATAGTTAATGCTGCCTCCCTTTGGAAAAATTGCTTCAAATTGTAAAAAATTCTTCAACCTTCTAACAATGCAGTCTAATATTAGTTTATTGCAATCTTATTAATCCATTAAAAGTATGGTCATATTTATTAGCAAAGCAATTTATTAAAGATAAAGCACCAGTCCAGGAAATGGCTAAACAAAAACTCCCTGACATCTGGCATGCCACCAGAGAAGCTGCTTTAATATAATATTTAAATAGCTTTTTAGCCTTGTTTCAAAACAAAATTGTAACATCATTCAAATTAATAAATGTTTTGGGTCAATTTTAGTCCCAGTCATTGCAGCTGTGTTCAGGTTGCTAGCTATTTACCTTCTAAACATGAGGTCTGCATGCTCACTCAAATCAACACATTTGCTCTCATGCTTTACAGGACAGGTTTCCTATACACATTGAATAACCCAAACCTCTTCAGCAAGAATAAAAGCTGAATATTATTATAAAATAACATGCATATTTGTAGAGCACACATTTTCGTGTTTGTTGTCTTTTAGCACTGGTGACAGATAACAGATGATTATTGTTATCCAGCTAAATGGTCAACATGTTATCAAATTCAGAAGGATGAAATGTGTGGACACAATGGAATACAAACCTGTGACCATGAGGTCGAACACACGTCCCTGTAGTGGTGTTAATATGGATATCGATGCATTAGTCTATAAAAATGAGTTATCATCTCTATTATTAAAATCACCCGTCCCGAACTCCACATCTACCTCGACATGCAAGTATGTAGTCAGGCAGGGACTGTGATCTAGGCCCGAGATTCCTGATTGATGGGTCACAGATGGGAGGGTGCATGGCTGGCAGGCAAACACATGGGCAGGAAATTCTTGATCAATTCCACAGATAGGCACAGCGACATCACAATGGTCAGGGGAGATTGCCCCCAATAAAGCACAAATGGCCTGAGTGGGTGCGTGCACTTTGGAAAACTCCATAAAGTCAGATGCCACATGAGCGAGGAACACAAAGCCAATCAGTGCCTAGCACACGTCATGAGAGGGCGCTCCTCATGCCAGACATCTGGACACATTCACCACTGGCCACACCGTGTACACGCAAGGTCGAAACCCACCTGCAATAAACATTTGACCATTAATTTATGACTCTAAGGCATCAACCAACATTCCTCACCATTTATGGTACGCCAGATATGTTTATGGCTTGATGTAAAACTGTATAAAAGACTAACGTGAACCCAAAGTAGATTGAGACGGCCCTCTGGCCTCGTGCCTGTAACTGTCTCCTGGCTGAATTGTTTAAATAAACAAAACTGTTCCTCTTGTCTTCTGTTTTTAAAGAATGCGAACCCCAGGAACATTTTGGTGAGCCAGAAAGGTGAGTTAGGACCTTGTACCCGACTATGACCGAAGGGAGGTGACCCTGCCTGGACGGATTCACGTTGCACAACATAAAAAGGTGGGCAGACACCGCAATTGATTGGAAGTTCTACTGAATCTGTGGGGCAGAGGTCTGCCCTGAAGCTGCCATCATAGAGGGTAAGAGACCATATCTGAACCCGAAAAATTGTCTTCCAATGCATTTGCCATATGGCAAACTAGGGAGAGGCGTAAAAAGATAACGTGAGCTCCATGCCACTGACAGGGTCTGGCATACTGCCTATTTTGTATGTCCCAACCGTATAAGTCGTAAGGCGTCCTCAGAGGCAATCCAGTGAAGGCCACCTTTTATCGATAGTCAGTGTTAGACTTGGCATCTTTTGGCGTGTTTCCCCTGACTTTTTGCTTTCTGACCTCCTGGTTTTTGACTCTGTTTTTGCTGGCGTAATGATTCTGCGCACTTTCCTCACTGCCGTCCAGTGGGAAAGTGCAAGTGCTCCTGTACAAAATGTGTTATGGATTGGTATTTCCATGATTGGCCTATTTTATTTATGTGTCAGTCCCTTGTAAAGTGCACTGAGAGTGCCAGGGCCTATAGATCAATCAATCATGTCACTTATAAAGCGCACTACATACCCGCGAGGGTCTCAAGGCGCTGGGGAAGAGGGGGGTGGTGCTGCTACTGATCGAAGAGCCAGGTCTTGAGGAGTCTTCTGAAGGCCAGTAGGTCTTGGGTCTGTCGGAGGTTGGTGGGGAGGGTGTTCCAGGTCTTGGCGGCGAGGTGGGAGAAGGATCTGCCACCGGCGGTGCGTTTCCGGATGCGGGGGACTGTGGCGAGGGCGAGGCTGGTCGAGCGGAGCTGGCGGGTGGGGTGTAGAAGCTGAGTCGTCTGTTGAGGTAGGCTGGTCCGGAGTTGTGGAGTGCTTTGTGTGCGTGGGTGAGGAGCTTGAAGGTTATCCTCTTGTTGACAGGGAGCCAGTGCAGGTCTCTCAGGTGGGGTGTGATGTGGCTGCGTCGGGGGATGTCGAGGATAAGACGTGCAGAGGCGTTCTGGATGCGTTGCAGCCGTCTCAGGAGCTTAGCCGTCGTTCCTGCGTAGAGGGCGTTTCCGTAGTCCAGCCTGCTGGTGACGAGGGCCTGGGTGACTGTTTTTCTTGTTTCGGTGGGGATCCACTTGAAGATCCTGCGGAGCATTCGGAGGATGTTGAAGCAGGATGAGGAAATGGCGTTGACCTGCTTAGTCATGGAGAGGGTGGGGTCGAGGATGACCCCTAGGTTGCGTACGTGGTCGGTGGGTGGCGGGGCTGTTCCCAGTGATGTTGGCCACCAGGAGTCGTCCCAGGCTGAAGGGTTGGAACCAAGGATGAGGACCTCCGTCTTGTCCGAGTTCAGCTTCAGGCGGCTGGTCCTCATCCATTCGGCGACGGCCTTCATTCCTTCGTGGAGGTGGGCTTTGGCGGTGTGAGGGTCTTTGGTGAGGGAGAGGATCAGCTGGGTGTCGTCGGCGTAGGAGATGATGTTGAGGTTGTGCTGTCGGGCGACGTGGGCGAGGGGTGCCATGTAGATGTTGAACAGCGTTGGGCTGAGGGAGGAGCCTTGGGGTACGCCGCAGATGATCTTGGTGGCCTTGGATCGGAAGGGGGCGAGGCGGACGCTTTGTGTTCTGCCGGAAAGGAAGGATGTGGTCCAGTCCAGGGCCTTCTCTTGGATCCCGGCGTCGTGAAGGCGTGTTCGTAGTGTGTGGTGGCAGACCATGTCGAAGGCGGCTGATAGGTCCAGGAGGATGAGGGCTGCTGTTTCTCCGTTGTCTAGCAGGGTCCTGATGTCATCGGTGGCGGAGATGAGGGCGGTTTCGGTGCTGTGGTTGCTGCGGAAGCCGGACTGGCAAGGGTCCAGGATGTTGTTCTCCTCGAGGTAGCGGATCAAATGCTGTTGGTGGGCTGCAGCACTGGATTGTGCCACCCACGCAAACAGCCCGTAAAGTGTAACTCTGGCCTGCCATTGCAGAGCCTGTGTGCAGCCTGGGGCTGCCATGTCAACTTGGCAAGTGCACACACTTGCAAGTCCCTAAACCTTCCCTTTTCTACATGTTAGTCACCCCTAAGGCAGGCCCAAGGTACCCCTGTGGGCAGGGTGCATTGTGTGTGAAAGGTAGGACATGCCCTGGTGTGTGTGGCATGTCCTGATAGTGAATTACAGCCTAAATCGTTTTTCACTATTGCAAGGCTACCTGTTCCCCATAGGCCAGAATGGGCAGTTTTGATTATTACAGCTTATAATCCTAACTGACCCAGGGAACATGGTAGAAATTCGAGTTTAGTATGCCTCGACTCAGAATGATAAAATGCATCTTTTAGTAAAGTTGGTTTTAACATTCTGTGTTTGAAAATACCACTTCTAGAAAGTGGGTATTTTCTTGTCTAACCATCCAAGCCTGCCTCTGCTAGGTTGTGTATTCCTTGTCTGGAGTGTGAGTGACAGGGGCTGGGGGATGCCAGGAGACAGGGTGAGTCAGCACAGGGCTGAATAGCAAGATCTACATGTAGATGGGTGGGAGGAGATGCACCTGGGACCTGAATAGGGCTGGGCCTTCCCTCCACAATGCTGGCTCCACCTCCTGTGGTGCATCTGATGTCCCTGGCCTGCACTGTGAAAGGAAAGAAGGAGACTTGTCAACAAAGTGCTCCAGGACTGACCAGAACTGGTTTGGACTAGGCAAAGGCCTCTCTGCCTTCAGAGAACAAAGAGAAATTGAGGATAAAAAGGGGGACCCAAACCCCAGAACATTAGATCTCGCTGGAATCAAGGAACCTGCCAAGACGAAGAGCTGGAAGAGCTGCCAGGAGGAGTACTGCCCCTTTGCTGTGTTGTTGCTTTGTTGGGTTGGCCTGCAGCTGCTGCTTCTGCCTTGGGCAGTGAAAGGACTGGACTGAACTTTCTACTACTTGTGCTGAGAATCTCCAAGGGCCTGAAACCGAGCTGGCCTCCTGTTAAGAAGTCTCAGGGACTGCAAAGACTTCACAACCCTCTGGGTACCGCTTCTGGAACCGCTGTTTCAGTTGCCACAGAGGAAGGGAACCGCAACCGACTCCATCAACCGACTCCATCGCTGTCCCGGTGTCCTGTTTGCACCGCAGACCGCACCGTCCGCATCTCGCACCGCAACCCTGGTCTCACCGACGACGACGTCCGACGCCATCGCCACCGAGCCGCTGCTTGCACCGTGACCTGTGGGCACCGCAGTTCGCATCGCATCGCTTCACTGTGCCAGCCGGACCAGACCGACGCTGTCGCTGCAACTGGCTCAACAATCGTGACCGCATCGCAGTTGGGGCACCGCTCGCACGCTTCGCGACGCACCGCTCCGACTCGCTCCGCTGTCCGACGCCAGCTCCCGCACTCCGGCTTGGTCGCCTGCATCGCAACCTGCCAGCACCGCATCGAGCACCGTCTCACCCTGTCACCGCACGCCTTGGACTCACCGACTCCGTCTGCACGATTGTCACCGAGCCGCTGCCTGCACCGCATCGAGAGGACACCGCGCCCTGCACCGCTTCCATCTTGCACCGCAACCGCGACGTACGCCGACCGGCTCGCACACTCCGTGCCCGCCACAACGAGAAAAGGTACTGTGACCGAGTCTGTTCACGACTCTGCTGGCCCGTATCGACGCGGTCGGCTGGAACTGTTAGACTCTGTGGTTTTCAGCATCGCGGTAGACTCGGACGGAGCTACCGACTCGTACGAACTTTGTTTTTGAACTATTCCTGCAAAGAAGAAGTTATCTTGCAACATAATCACTTTTAAAGTACTGTACTGTGGATTTTTATCGTATTTGGTCTTGTTTTAAAGTATATAAAAATATTGGATATTTTTCTAAACTGGTGTGGTGTCAGTTTGTAGTGCTTACACTGTATTACTGTTGGTTATGTGCAAATGCTTTACACACTGCCTCTAGAATAAGCCTGACTGCTCGTGCCAAGCTACCAAGGGGGTGAGCAGGGGTTATTTTAGGAGTGTAACTCCCTTACCCTGACTAGGAAGAAGGGTCCCTACTTGGACAAAGGTGCAAGCCCTTGCCAACTAGAGATCCCATTTCTAACATTGGTTGTCAGCGGTGAGGATAGGACTTGTGTTTGCACTTGACTTACAGTGATTGGTGTGCACTACTACCATATCGCAGACCATTACGTACCACATACAGGTTCTTTTTCTTTTTGGCCTATTTTTGATCTTGCCAGTTTGAACTTGCTACTTCAACATGCCTGAATCAATAGTATCATCAATTGCATCAGTAGAAATTGCCTTTGAGGAGGATCGATTGGAAGCCTACAATGTCAAGGAGTTAAAATCGATTTGCAAGAACCTGAAAGTCCAGGTCAGAGGCCTCACCAGGAAGGATGAGCTACAAAAGGCGCTGAGGGCCTGGGTAGCAGCCAGAGGTGCCAGTGGGCAATCTGGTGATCTCAATGGAGAGGTGGAGGAGCCTGTTCCTAGGGTGGATGTGCTTTTGGGAGGGGGGAACCCTCCAGGCCAGGCAGCAGTAGTTTGTCCCCAGAGGAGCTGGAGGACAGGCGGGAAGTAAGGAGGTTTGAATTGGAGAAACTCAGAATAGAAAGTGAGAGGGAAGAGAAAAGAATAGCCATGGAGGAAAGGAAAATGATACTAGATCATGAGAGAATGATCAAGGAGCTGGAGCTAAAGAGTAGATCCGGTTCAGATGGTGGCAGCAATTCTTCAGCACACACAGACAGGATTGTACACATCCCCAAGAATGTAGGTAAAGAGTACAAAAAGGGTGATGACATACAAAGGTGGTTTCAAGGGTACGAGTCGTCTATTCATATGAATGGGGTCCCTGAGAGGAACTGGGGAGCGGGGTTGTGGCCTCTCTTTCCAGAGGAAGCTAGGGATACTCTGATAGCTTTGGGTAAGGGGCAGGACCTCACCTATGCTGACATGAAAGACGCTCTCCTCACTAGGTATGGGCTCACTCCTGAGAAGTACAGGGATCAGTTCAGGTCCAGTAAAAAGTCTGAGGCCAACACTTGGTTGGAATGTGTGGATATGTTCTGTAGGTCGCTGGATGGTTGGGTGAAGGGCAGTAATGTAACAGATTTTCAGGGGCTCTACAATTTGATTGCATGGGAGCACTTGTCTAGTCTATGTTTTGCAGATCTGCGCCAGCACCTAGTTGATAGTAAGCTAACTGACCCCAGGAAGCTTGCTATGGAGGCGGACCAGCTGGGTGAGTACCAGGGTCCACAAGAAAGCGTTTGGGGGAGACTCAGCCAAAGGTGGGCAGGGTCCCCAGCAGAAAGGTGGGGGGACAAGGGTAAAGCACAGGAGTTCTCTAAAGGGCCCCAAACTAGTACCCAGGGTAAAGGTTCCCAGCCCCCCGGTGATAAGAAGAAAGGGGTCTCTACAGGGAAGCCTGTTGAGACCGGCCCCCGCAAGTGTTATGCATGTGACCAGGTAGGTCACTTTAAGGGGGACCCCAAGTGCCCAAAGGGGACACAGCCACCCACCGGTGGACAGTCCAAAGTGTTGGCTAGTGTAGCGCTTGGGGAGGAGGGGTGCCCACAGGAGGGTGGGGATCCCGCAGAAATGACCCTTGTCTCACTAGGGGACAGTGAGATGGTCCCAGGAAACCAGGTGCCCCCTAACACAAAGAAATATAGCACCTGGGTGACCATTAATGGGAACAGGGTAGAGGCTCTCAGAGATACTGGAGCCAGTGTGACCTCAGTCCGGTGTCACCTGGTCTCTGAGAAGCAGGTAGTCCCAGGGGCATTCCACCAAGTAGTTGCTGTAGACAACTCTGAGCGCCAGTGTATGGTGGCGCAGGTTCCCTTTGAATGGGGGGGTCTCAGGTCCCTTGAGGGTGGTTGTGAGCCCTACCATGCCTGTAGATTGTCTGCTAGGTAACGACCTGGAGCAGTCCTTATGGAAGGATGTTGAGCTCAGGTCTCACTTGGAGATGCTTGGGTTGCCAGAGTGGGCATGCGTGTCTACTCGGTCAATGGCAGCCAGAAAGGGTGATCAAGAGGACTTGGAGCCTGGAACAGTGGCCCAAGTCCCTGCCAAGAGGAAGGGCAGGGGCGCGGGAAACCGGCCCCCGAAGTTCCCACGGACCGGGAGGAGGCGGACCTCGAGGGGGACGCCCCGGTGCCTACAGGGGAGCAGGTAGCCGAACTGGGAGACATCTCTGAGCTGACCCATTGGCAGCAAGAAGGGGGTCCCACCAGGGAGGAGTTCTGCAGGGAGCAGAACGAGTGCCCTACTCTGGAGGGTCTGCGGCGGCAGGCTGCAGACCAGGCAGCTGGTAATCAGTCCGGGTCACATCTGATCTACTGGGAGAATGGTCTCCTATACAGTGAGCCTAAGGTTGCTGAGCCTGGGTCAGCCCGTGTGCTGGTGGTACCCCAGCGCTTCAGGACCTTCCTACTGGGTCTGGCTCATGACGTGCCTTTGGCAGGACATTTGGGGCAGGACAAGACCTTTGACAGGCTTGTCACCCACTTCTTTTGGCCCCAAATGCGAAGGCAGTCAGATGCACACTGTAGGTCTTGCCAAACTTGCCAGGCAAGTGGTAAGAGTGGGAGGAAGGTCAAAGCTCCTCTCCAACCTTTTCCTGTTGTTGGAACACCCTTTGAAAGGGTAGGGATGGATATTGTGGGGCCACTGGATCCCAAGACAGCCATGGGCAACAGGTACATCCTGGTCTTGGTGGACCATGCCACCCGGTACCCGGAGGCAATCCCTCTCAGGACAACGACGGCGCCAGTGGTGGGCCGGGCGTTAATGGGGATCTTTTCCCGTGTGGGATTCCCCAGAGAGGTGGTTTCTGATAGGGGGACCAATTTCATATCCAAGTATATGACATCCCTGTGGAAGGAGTGTGGTGTAACCTACAAGTTCACCACTCCTTACCACCCACAAGGAAACGGTCTGGTGGAGAGATTCAACCAGACCTTGAAAGGCATGATCAAGGGTCTAACAGAACCCATGAGGCGTAAGTGGGACGTCCTCTTGCCATGCCTACTCTTTGCATACAGGGAGGTGCCTCAGAAGTCTCTTGGGTACAGCCCCTTTGAGCTCCTGTATGGCCACCCTGTCAGAGGACCTCTGAGTTTGGTAAAGGAAGGCTGGGAGGCAGCTCCCAGGAAAACTCCCCAGGATGTGTTTAGTTACATGCTGGCCTTTAGAAACCAAACTGCCCGCTTCAGGAAACTCGCTCAGGCGAACCTAGAAGCAAGCCAGGAAGAAATGAAGAGGTGGTATGACCAGAATGCCACTCTGGTCGAATTTCAACCTGGGCAAAAAGTGTGGGTCATGGCCCCAGTGGAACCTTGTGCCTTGCAGGACAAGTGGACTGGGCCATATGAGGTGGTGGAGCGCAAAAGTGACGTCACCTACCTGGTGGATTTGCAGGCTCCAAGGAACCCTTTGAGGGTCCTTCACGTGAACCGCCTCAAGCCCCACTTCGAGAGGTCCGAAGTGAGTATGCTCTTGGCGACAGATGATGGGGTGGAAGAGGAGAGTGAGCCTCTCCCTGACCTCCTGTCTACCAAGGAGCATGATGGGTCAGTAGAGGGTGTGATCCTCTCCCCTACTCTGACTCAGGAGCAGCAGGGGGACTGTCACCAGTTGTTGGGACAGTTCGCCCCACTGTTCTCTCTGACCCCCGGTGTTACTCACTGGTGTACCCATGACGTGGACACTGGTGACAGCCCTCCTGTGAAGCACAAGATTTACAGGTTGACTGACCGGGTCAGGGCCAGCATCAAGGAGGAGGTCTCTAAGATGTTGGCGTTAGGGGTGATTGAGCCCTCCAACAGTCCTTGGGCCAGCCCAGTGGTCTTGGTCCCAAAGGCTGCTGCGCCCGGTGCCACTCCAGAACTCCGGTTTTGTGTGGACTACCGTGGGCTCAATGCCGTCACCAGGACTGACGCGCACCCCATCCCCAGAGCTGATGAGCTCATTGATCGGTTGGGAGCTGCCCGGTTCCTCAGCACGTTTGATTTAACGTCTGGGTACTGGCAGATTGCCTTAACCGATGGGGCCAAGGAGAGATCAGCATTCTCAACCCCAGAAGGTCATTACCAATTCCGGGTGATGCCCTTTGGGTTGAAGAATGCCCCTGCCACCTTTCAGAGGTTGGTCAATCAGGTGTTGGCTGGGCTGGAGGATTTCAGTGCCGCCTACCTGGATGACATTGCTGTGTTCAGTTCCAGCTGGGAAGAACATTTACAGCACCTTGAGAAAGTGTTGAGGGCTCTGCAAGGTGCAGGCCTCACGATCAAGGCCAGTAAGTGCCAGATCGGGCAGGGTTCTGTGGTGTACTTGGGACACCAGGTAGGAAGCGGCCAGGTGGCGCCCCTACAACCCAAGATTGACACCATTCTGGCTTGGGAGCCCCCAAGACCCAGACAGAGGTGAGAGCCTTCTTAGGTCTCACCGGCTACTATAGGAGATTTGTTAAGGGCTATGGCACCATCGTTGCCCCCTTAACAGAGCTGACTTCTAAGAAGCAGCCCAGGAAAGTGATCTGGACTGAGTCCTGCCAGAAAGCTTTTGATGCCCTGAAGGCAGCCATGTGCACGGCGCCCGTGCTCAAGGCACCTGACTTCTCCAAGGAATTCGTCGTGCAGACTGACGCTTCAGAGCATGGTGTGGGAGCGGTGCTCTCACAACTGAACGAAGAGGGCCTGGATCAGCCTGTAGTCTTCCTTAGCAGGAGACTACTCCCCAGGGAACAGAGGTGGAGTGCCATAGAAAGGGAAGCTTTTGCTGTGGTCTGGGCACTGAAGAAGCTGAGACCATACCTGTTTGGGACTCACTTCCGGGTTCAGACAGACCACAGGCCCCTCAGATGGTTGATGCAAATGAGGGGTGAGAATCCAAAACTGCTGAGGTGGTCCATCTCCCTACAGGGAATGGACTTTACGGTGGAACACCGTCCTGGTACAGAACACGCCAACGCAGATGGTCTGTCCAGGTTCTTCCGCCTTAGTGAAGAGAACTCCAATGGGGTTGGGTAGTTCTCCCTACTTTCAGCTGGAGGGGACATGTGTTAGACTTGGCATCTTTTGGCGTGTTTCCCCTGACTTTTTGCTTTCTGACCTCCTGGTTTTTGACTCTGTTTTTGCTGGTGTAATGATTCTGCGCACTTTCCTCACTGCTGTCCAGTGGGAAAGTGCAAGTGCTCCTGTATAAAATGTGTTATGGATTGGTATTTCCATGATTGGCCTATTTGATTTATGTGTCAGTCCCTTGTAAAGTGCACTGAGAGTGCCAGGGCCTATAGATCAAATGCTGTTGGTGGGCTGCAGCACTGGATTGTGCCACCCACGCAAACAGCCCGTAAAGTGTAACTCTGGCCTGCCATTGCAGAGCCTGTGTGCAGCCTGGGGCTGCCATGTCGACTTGGCAAGTGCACACACTTGCAAGTCCCTAAACCTTCCCTTTTCTACATGTTAGTCACCCCTAAGGTAGGCCCAAGGTACCCCTGTGGGCAGGGTGCATTGTATGTGAAAGGTAGGACATGCCCTGGTGTGTGTGGCATGTCCTGATAGTGAATTACAGCCTATTTCGTTTTTCACTATTGCAAGGCTACCTGTTCCCCATAGGCCAGAATGGGCAGTTTTGATTATTACAGCTTATAATCCTAACTGACCCAGGGAACATGGTAGAAATTCGAGTTTAGTATGCCTGGACTCAGAATGATAAAATGCATCTTTTAGTAAAGTTGGTTTTAACATTCTGTGTTTGAAAATACCACTTTTAGAAAGTGGGTATTTTCTTGTCTAACCATCCAAGCCTGCCTCTGCTAGGTTGTGTATTCCTTGTCTGGAGTGTGAGTGACAGGGGCTGGGGGATGCCAGGAGACAGGGTGAGTCAGCACAGGGCTGAATAGCAAGATCTACATGTAGATGGGTGGGAGGAGATGCACCTGGGACCTGAATAGGGCTGGGCCTTCCCTCCACAATGCTGGCTCCACCTCCTGTGGTGCGTCTGATGTCCCTGGCCTGCACTGTGAAAGGAAAGAAGGAGACTTGTCAACAAAGTGCTCCAGGACTGACCAGAACTGGTTTGGACTAGGCAAAGGCCTCTCTGCCTTCAGAGAACAAAGAGAAATTGAGGATAAAAAGGGGGACCCAAACCCCAGAAAATTAGACCTCGCTGGAATCAAGGAACCTGCCAAGACGAAGAGCTGGAAGAGCTGCCAGGAGGAGTACTGCCCCTTTGCTGTGTTGTTGCTTTGTTGGGTTGGCCTGCAGCTGCTGCTTCTGCCTTGGGCAGTGAAAGGACTGGACTGAACTTTCTACTACTTGTGCTGAGAATCTCCAAGGGCCTGAAACCGAGCTGGCCTCCTGTTAAGAAGTCTCAGGGACTGCAAAGACTTCACAACCCTCTGGGTACCGCTTCTGGAACCGCTGTTTCAGTTGCCACAGAGGAAGGGAACCGCAACCGACTCCGTCAACCGACTCCATCGCTGGCCCGGTGTCCTGTTTGCACCGCAGACCGCACCGTCCGCATCTCGCACCGCAACCCTGGTCTCACCGACGACGACGTCCGACGCCATCGCCACCGAGCCGCTGCTTGCACCGTGACCTGTGGGCACCGCAGTTCGCATCGCATCGCTTCACTGTGCCAGCCGGACCAGACCGACGCTGTCGCTGCAACTGGCTCAACAATCGTGACCGCATCGCAGTTGGGGCACCGCTTGCACGCTGCGCGACGCACCGCTCCGACTCGCTCCGCTGTCCGACGCCAGCTCCCGCACTCCGGCTTGGTCGCCTGCATCACAACCTGCCAGCACCGCATCGAGCACCGTCTCACCCTGTCCCGCACGCCTTGGACTCACCGACTCCGTCTGCACGATTGTCACCGAGCCGCTGCCTGCACCGCATCGAGAGGACACCGCGCCCTGCACCGCTTCCATCTTGCACCGCAACCGCGACGTACGCCGACCGGCTCGCACACTCCGTGCCCGCCACAACGAGAAAAGGTACTGTGACCGAGTCTGTTCACGACTCTGCTGGCCCGTATCGACGCGGTCGGCTGGAACTGTTAGACTCTGTGGTTTTCAGCATCGCGGTAGACTCGGACGGAGCTACCGACTCGTACGAACTTTGTTTTTGAACTATTCCTGCAAAGAAGAAGTTATCTTGCAACATAATCACTTTTAAAGTACTGTACTGTGGATTTTTATCGTATTTGGTCTTGTTTTAAAGTATATAAAAATATTGGATATTTTTCTAAACTGGTGTGGTGTCAGTTTGTAGTGCTTACACTGTATTACTGTTGGTTATGTGCAAATGCTTTACACACTGCCTCTAGAATAAGCCTGACTGCTCGTGCCAAGCTACCAAGGGGTGAGCAGGGGTTATTTTAGGAGTGTAACTCCCTTACCCTGACTAGGAAGAAGGGTCCCTACTTGGACAAAAGGTGCAAGCCCTTGCCAACTAGAGATCCCATTTCTAACAGTCAGCATGATAGGAAAGGTGAATAATTTATTGTACAGCCCTTAATGGCTCTCAGGGTGCTATTTTTGTAATACAGCTATCCTGTATGGACGCAGTTGGCACCTCAGTCTCATAGTTTTTTAGTCAATAAGGATTACTCAGTGCTAACTGGTTTTTTAACACCATTACTATCTGAAAGGAGTGAGAGGTGTTGGTTGCTTGGACCTCTGGGCATGACACAGAGTGTGCGCTTGGCCCCTGGGTGTAACACAGGGTGTAATTTGGACTTTAGGGAAAACTTGGACCCAGGAAACTGGGCGTAACTTGTGTGGGACCGAGAAGAGGGCAGTGTTTCCCGAGCTGCTACTTTTTGGTATCTGTGATTACCACCTTTGTCTAGGAGCAGATAGGGGTGGACTATCCAGCTCACTTAAGAATGCGCTCCATGCTAGTCTTCATTTTCTAGAGGATACATTTCAATGAACCACTGATTTATTTTTGACAAAGTAATTATATTTTTTCTGTTGATCAGAGATGAAATGCATGGTTGTATGCAAATGCTATTTGCATTGACTGTCGTTGACAAAACATTGTATGGAAATTGAGTTCATGCAGATTTTGTGCTACATACACAGTCTTGTCCTGTTTCATATAAATGCTTGTTCTAACCATTTTTGTAAGAAATTGCAAGCACTGAGCTCATAGTACATAACATTGTACGAGTGCACCCCGTACGGATTGCCCCAATGACTTGACAAACCAAACTAGGCAAACGTCATTTGAATTAAATTAGCCACATTATTAAATTGCCACGAATTCCCCACTAAAACACATGGAAAATAGGTTCCTCAAGCAGGTAAAAAGACTAAATAAGCTTTGCTGGGTGTGGCTTTCACACACAAAGGCACACACATTTCCCTTGTCGAAGGAGGAAACATTTAACACGAACATACTTGAACACACTAAGACACTCATATAAACCAAATATACAAGTCAAAAGAGAGACAAGAGAGAGGCATTATTAGAATTATGGACCATCTTCAAGGAGGTCAACAGCGGCTGCCCTACAATGCCATTAGCAAATAAACCATCAGCACCTCCCCAACACATGCAGGGATGGACGTGCTCACACCCTCCCCCCTTGCATTAGAATACTCAAACCCAGTAGTAATAGAAGCCGACGAGCCCCCGCCACCGAAAGAAGGCCAGTCAGATCTAAGTCCAAGAGAAGTAAAGCTAAGCGGGCCCAGAAACCTCCTAGGGAGGGTCCCTAAAACCTTGACTCCCTGTCCACCACACACAACACATGACACCTTAAGAGCAGGTAGGATAAGGATCCCACTGGGACAGGTGAGAGTTAGCATGTGTCAGGGACGTTTGTGGTGATCCTCAACAGTGATTCAGTGAGCTCAGGTGAGGAAGGGAGCCCCAGTACCCTGGGAACCAAGGACTAGGGTGGGGCTACAGGATTCAACCAGGTAGCTGGGGAGGAAACGGAGGGTGAACTCGAAAGCGAAGCTAGGTTGTCAAAAGCAGCGCATAGTTCAGAGCAAAAGAGACAGGTCAGACAGCATGAGGAACAGAGATGTGAGCTCCTACTTGAGAGAGAAGGAGCACGCAACTGGGAATTAGACCAAGAGCACAGGATGTCACACACCCCTCACGAGGGAAGCGGAGGTAAGGATAGAGGGCAATGCAGGGAGGTAGATGAAATGTTACTTGCAGGACTCAGAGTCACACTGTCCACTCGTCAAAGGAGAAGGGCGGACCAAGAAATCAGGGATCAAGGTAATCTGGTGCTCACTCACCTGCACCGCAGGAAAAGCAGGATGGCACATTTCCGTATGAACAAAGAGAGCAGGGATGAAGCATGCACTGCTCTACATGGGTGCACAAGAAAGAGAGACCTACCCCCAGTGAAAAAATAGCAAAAGAGGAAGGGGAGAGTTTTGTGTACCTGTTCTGTGACCTGTTAGCAGACTGGACTTATGAGAGGGACTAATATGACTGGTCTTGGCCTAGGGAAGGATCATTTGAGCTCAAGAACATGGTGATTGCATATAATTTGAGCCCGAGGACATAGCGATAGAGGAAAATTGCATCAAATATGAAGGAGGAAATCAAAATTCGAGCTTCTCCTACATGCAGAAATGTCTCGCAAGGTGGGAATGCTATGTCAAGGATAAACCCACAGGGCCACCCAGGTCGAGAATGTGTCCACTAATGAAGAAGGGTGCGGCGGGGGTCTTATACATGCCGTGGGCCCAGTTAGACAAAGAGGGACTAAGAAAGAAGTTACCGTCGTTACCGCCGTTGCTGGATGGGGCAGGGAAATACATTATGTGTTTCGAAAAGAACACCGCAGGTATTAACCTAGCGACAGGCGACATCACGTGTCTGTTGAGAAGCCTAATTGGGAAACAGACAAACACGGTGTTTGCTCAAGCCCGCATTCCAGCAACAACCCTCACAGAGACCCAGCATGATGGGGCTGCCTTCTACTCAAACCGGCAGTGGATATGGATCGCCCTGAGAGAAATATTCCCCAACCTCCCAGATGTAGAGGGGCTAATGGCAGAGACAATGAAACCAAAGGAAAGCATAAGCGAGTTCCTGAATAGAATGAGGTAATGATGTGGACAAGAGACAGGACTGCCATGGACTGATTCGTCCTGCAATTCACATTTTTCTACAACGGTCGATGCCAGTGCCTCCCCTGCACCATTTCGGAGCTGATAGCTGACTTGGGCGATTTCCCAAATTCATCGACACCGCACTGTTGTATGGAACAGATGCCTTGCTGCCACCTCACCTCCCTCTGCACAGCCCGGACTCGAAGCCTCACCTCCCCTGTGGCAGTAAGGAACTAATGCCGCCTCAGCCCACTGACGCCTCTCCTTTGCGATGCCGTGCAAAGTCTTTTTACTTCCTCTTTTTCCCAGATACTGTTTTGTGGGTCCGTGTGACTCCTTGGCTGGCCCACGCACTGTGGACGGTACCGTACTGTGGATTTGTACCTATCACGATGTTGAGATAGCCCCAGTTGGAGCTATTGTCTTCCAAGAGCTATATTTTTGCGGTAAACCTTTAAAAAGTTATATTTTGAGTTGTGTATGTTGGATTTTTGTCATTTCTGGCTTGTTTGGTTTAGATAAAGATACTTTATTTTTCTAAACTGGTGTGGTGTCCATTTGTTGTGTTTTCACTATGTTACTGTGTGTTTGGGTACAAATACATTACACATTGCCTTTAAGATAAGCCTGTCTGCCCGTGCCAAGCTACCCAGGGGGTGAGCAGGGGTTATCTAAAGTGGGTAACACCCTTATCCTGATTACAATGAATGGTCACTACTTGGACAGGGTGCATACCACTGCCAACTAGAGACCCCCGTTCAAACCCAGCTAACAAAGGTCATAGCCTATGGTGGTTTATTCTTTGTTTGACCTTAATCTAAGTGGTTTTTGCAGTAGATTTCCTGGGACAGGTTGTTCTAACAATTCTTAATATGCTTTCTTCTTGGTTGTTTTTGATGATCTATCAAACATACCCACTTAGATTTCAATCTCACATGAGGATCAAGCTGCAGATAAACCTTAAATAGCCTTTCAACTCATTTATTGTACTTGGTTTTGACACTCTTGGGAAACAAAGGGGCATATTAGCAAGACCCACGTTAAAATTATCGACGTTTTAGCGGCAGGAAACTGCCGCTAAAACGGCGATAATGGGCTTGCTAATATGCGTTATGGAATTCAATAGAAGCCCAGGTTAGATGTCCTGCACATCTAACCTGGGCTTCTATTGGAATTCATAACGCATATTAGCAAGCCCATTATCGCCGTTTTAGCGGCAGTTTCCTGCTCGCTAAAACGGCGATAATTTTAACGTGGGTCTTGCTAATATGCCCCAAAATCTTTATATGCCTCGGGTACGTTTGGTTAACTTGTGACTGGTTCAAGTGAAAAGCCAAGATGTGACCAACCCAGGTCAGGAATGAATTGACAGTAAAACATTTTAGAACTGTTTAATTTCCAGGATATTTCTACCTGGGGCAGAGTATCACTCACATTTTGCGGATCTCTATAATTCTGCATTTAAGACTAATCTTTAATGGCAATTCCACTCACCTTTCCTGTCATATTGTCTACATTATCGAATACAAAAATGTATTCATACAGGAATGATTTGACAGTAAACAAAAAAGCAGCTCAGTATTCATAATCTAACTACATCTTAAACAAAAAGCAATCATACAAATGTTTTTCCCAACATATCTCTTAGTTACCGCAAAGAGGTATATATATTCTAAATACAGTACAAGAGAAATGGGGAATGCCCAGACCAGCCCCGGAAAAATACTAAGGGGCATATTTACAAGCCCCTTGCGCCACTTTTGCGCCGCCGTTGCGTCACGCATGTGACGCAGCGGCGACGCAAACCATGCGCTGCGTGGCGCTATATTTACAACGCGACGCATCTAGGGAGATGCGTCACGTAGTAAACCCATGCGCCACATGAAACCTGCGTCAGGTTTCATGTGGGCGTACCGGCGCAGGGGGGGGGCGTTCCGGCGCAGGAACGCCTCGGAAAAGTGACGTAGTGAAATCTACAAGATTTCACGCAGTCACTTTTCCAACGCTGGTGTGTCAAATCCTTACGCCTGCTTCAAGCAGGCGTAAGGATTGACGCACCATGTTAGGGATAGGGAAGGTTGGAACAGTGCTGGAGTTGCGTCGCGCTTGCGACACAACTTCAGCACTGCGCCAACCTTCCGCCGGCAGATGCATCACGCATCTGCTTATCCTTGCGCCATGATGCGCCGCATTGTAAATGCGGTGCATCGGACGTGGCGCAAGGGTAAACTTGCGTGACGCATTTTCCCTGGCGCATCCCTGCTGATATGCAGGGATGCGCCAGGGAACGTAAATATGCCCCTAAGAGCAGTAGACCTGCCCTTTCACACACCCACCAGTGATTGACCTGGTTTTCTTGGAATGCAAATTAGAGGTTGACAAATGGGTGGGGAGCCCTGGCCCTCCCTCAGCTATCCCCAATGTGGGATGAGCTGTGGGTGTCCCGGATGGGCACCAGGGCACCCTACTTTAAAAAAAACAACTCTAGTTGTTACGTGCCCCGTGCGGGAACTGGGGCACACCACTTTCCTAAAAAAAGATGGCATGCCCCGAGTGGGCACCCAGGTAGGCACCTTTATTACAAAAAAAGAGGTCTGTAGGGAGATCTGAGGTCTCACAGCAACAAAAGAAAAAAAAATAAGTATCCTGGGTTATTAAAGCCATGACCCACAGAGAACTTGCCATTTTTGTCCTAAAGTATTTCCCATGCTGACGCTTTTGCTCTACAGCTGGGATTTCAGTACCATCTAGGGGCCTGTTGAATTTTATGTGGTATATCACATAAAATACAAGCCCTTTATGTAGTTATATTTACCACTGAGTTTTCTAGGGTGGATAAATGTAGAAAGATAAAACAGAGATATATTGCTTTATTTTGTTTCTTAAAGAAAAAATAATATATCTCTGACTATTTGTTTTCAAATTTTTCACCCCTAAAATGTAATAATAAAAACTATGTAAAAAGAGTCACAAACATGTAGTTCAATAAAACTTTCTTAAATATTTTTACGTCACTATTGAAATATCAATTTGATTAAAATTAGTGGCAAGTTTCGGAGAAAGATGATAGATCTGCTTTATATATAGAGTATTTTATATATAGGGTGGGTGGGTGTTTGGTGTGGAGTTGGGAGCGGGGAGTAGGAGGTTTGGCTGCCTTTGGGAGTTGGCTGCTGAGGTTGGATAGAGGACCTGGTCGCAGTCCAGGTCACGTGGCCAACTCCCCGCCACACAAAGCTGAAAGTTGTACATGGCGGGAGATTGGCTATAACCCTGAGCGTAGTACTACGCTACGCTCACGGAGCATGCATAGTTTGCACTACGAGCTGCAGTTCAACTAGTCGTTACTAGATGTCCCTCACAAGTCAAATGCAAAAGCATTGAAATTATTAATACATCAAGCTGCAGTTCCACTAGTCGTTACTAGATGTCCCTCACGAGTCAAATGCAAAAGCTTTGAAACCCTTTCATGAAGCTTTTGCATTTGACTCGTGAGGGACATCTAGTAACGACTAGTGAACTGCAGCTTGATGTAATAATAATTTCAATGCTTTTGCATTTGACTCGTGAGGGACATCTAGTAACGACTAGTTGAACTGCAGCTCTTTGTAGAATTATTTTGATATTGGATACTATAATATTCACTACCCACTGCTAATCTTGTCCCATAATGCTTTGCAGGGCCTTTGGTTGGGATTGTATTTTTGCCAATAACTGTGCTTGGGGTGGTCCTAAGAGGATGGGACCACCACCGAATCGTTCAACAAGATGTGCTTTTTGTTTTCAAGGCATCTGTTTGGTTCTCTCCCTAGGTTAGGGAGGATCCCAAAATCATCACCTCTCTCACTGCTTGTTAATTTATTGTTTTCACTTTTGTGAAATTACTATATGCGTTTTAGCATATAAAGACAGAGATTCTTAACTTGCACTGTGCAAGATGCTGTTTGTAATTATTGCACAGTGCAGACAAGCACATAGCTGCGCACTATACAATTTGCGTAGTTATGTGTAGTTCAAAGTGTACTTCACGTAGCTACGTGTAGTGCTACTACGCAAACTATGCCCAGGGTTAGTTGGCTAACGTACGTAGCCAAATATTACTTTACATTGATAAACTTAGAAATTCAGTGAAAAAACCTAAAGTTTAAGAAAAGTGGCCTATAGCTCGCACCCCGCCAATCACTGCTAGTTACCACAGATATTACATCACTCACGGCATCTTCTATGACACCATTAATAATATCACTGCAACATTTGCAATTAAATTATTGAAAAAACTGTACATGGGGGACGCGAGTTTTAGTTACCTCAGGGCACGAGTTATAGTTACTTAGGATAACTATAACTGGTGAATTTCTGTGGATTTTAGAGTTCAAAATGTTACATTGTTACTGAACATTTCACCTAACTATAATGCTACTTTAGTCTTTAGTTTTTTTCAGTAAAAAAACCAGAAAAATCTAAAGGTTAAAGGGAAGTTATAGGTAGGTTCACATTTTACCCACACAAAAACACAGAAATTCACCAGTTATAGTTACACTTATAGTTATACTTATGTTAAGAACCTATAACTCATGGCCTAAAGTTTCTACGATCATGAATTATAGTTTCTTCAGACAAGCATAACTATAAATATAACTATAATTGCTGAATTTCTACGGTTTTGTGCAGGTAAAACATGAACCTAACTATAGCAACTATTCATCCCTGTAACATTTGTTTTTTCATTGAATGTGTATGTTTTTTTTCATGCAAAGTTATATATAATTTCTGTACATTAACACTACCACCGCCACGCCGTCGGTTGTGCACAGCAGGGTTGGCCGCGGGACCTGGCGGGGCTCCGCATGCACCCAACCCCATGCACCCAACCCCAAGCTGCACCTGGCCATCCACAGAGTGGAGTTGGCTGCATGCATGAGGTTGGCCGCAGGGCCTGGCTGCAGGCTAGGCCCTGTTGCCAACCCCCGCCGCACACGACTGAAGACCCTGCACAGCGTGGTGTTAGCTGTCTTTGGGGGGATTGCCCACTAGGCCTGGCCACAGGCCTAGCCTGATGGCCAACCCCCACTGCACATGGCCTTCAGCCATGCAAAGCATGATTTTGGCTGCATGGGGGGACTGGCCACAGGGCCTGGCTGCAGGCCATGCCCTGCATCCAATCCTCAGCTGCGCACAGCCTTTGGCTTTCTTCGCCTATGGGGGTTATATGTATGATAGCAATAATGGTGCTTCATATTATTCTGAGCTATTTTGCACTTAAATTCATAGCTCTAATGCTATACCCGTACAATGTGTACAAAAGAAGCTTGGATGATAACATCAGTGACGTTATCAGTAATGTTATAAATTATGTCATTTGAGATGTCATGAGTGATGTTATAAATGATGTCATAGAACATGTCATGAGCGATGTAATATGTGAGATCATGAGCTGTGCATGGTGGGGGCACAAGTTATAGGTATTGCTGCTAACTATAACTGGTGAATTTCTGTGTTTTTTTTAGTTCAAAACTTTAATGTTGTCACTGACATTTTCACCTAACTATAACATTACTTTAATCTTTGGGTTTTTCAGTGAACACCCACACATATATATACATATTATTAGCAAGAGGGTACACCAAATAAAAGGTCATTACACATGCAAAGTTGAGTACGTGGTGTGCATATTGAGATGTGGATGTGACAAAGTGTATGTGGGCAGCACCACTTTACAGGTGCACAAAATAATATTACAACACCTAAGGGCGGTAAAGAACAATAAAACAAATTATGCAGTAGCAAGACATTGCCAGACTAGTCATAACGGAGATATTAAAGACCAGACTTATAGTGTATCAACGGAATCAGGGTAGATGAAAGAGGTGGTAACAGAGAGAGAAAACGGAGAAACTTAGAATCCAAGAACATCTTGGCATTCAATAGTAAGGAGCCGAGAGGTCTCAATGCAGATAAAGAATTGTATGTACATTTATGAGTACTCTGAGGGTAATGTATATTGTTTGTAGCATAATCTGTATAAGACTGAATAGTGAATTCTTCTTAACTATCGGCAGCTTTTATTAGCGTTTTGGTTCAATTTTTCTCTATGTGGGACCCTACAGTTAATGTTTTTACTTTGTTCCATTACAGGGTAGAAAGAGTTTTAATATTCAGAGTAGACTGAGAAGAACCTTAAGTTCCATGATAAACTACAAGCCCACTGGGGCGTGATATTTGCAACAAGTGGTATGGGTACAGTACAACTGGAACGTATCCAGCACTTCTATGTAGTATTCATATCTGTACAAAACCATAAGAGTGATGGCATTCTCATTCTTTTGTTATTTGGTTTCTTATTTTGGTCAGAGAAGACACTAATTATGTCATTTAATAATTGTTTTTTTGTCTCAACATATACATGCATTAAATGTAAATGAGGGAGACTAGCCCACCTGGGCGGAATATTTTGGGGATAGCAGTTGTAACTATACTCATAACTCTTCCCTTTCCATTGAGAAAATATACCCTTGAATGTGTATGGGAGTATAAAAACCTTTTCCAAAATGGGGCTTTGAAATGTTGATGAAGGTATAAGCCAAAACGCGTCCTGTGAGACCGCTGTTGTGACCTGTTGTCACCCAAGTAATAAATTCAGAAAAGCATTGAGTACCTGGATCCCTTCCATGGGAAGGGATTTTGTATATATATATATTCACTGAAAAAACCATAGGTTTCAGATATGTTATAGTTACAAATTAGCATTTAAAAAACTTTTGAAATTCACTGAAAAACCATAGGTTTTAGGGACAGTTATAGTTAGTTGGACATTTCACTCGTACAAAACCCGTGAAATTCCCCGTTATAGTTAGTTCAGCTAACTATAACTCGCGCCCCGTAATGCACTGCTGATGACGTCACATATTACATCACTCATGACATGGTCAGTGACATCACTGATGACATCACTGATGACATCTCAAATGACATCACTGATGACATCATCCACGTGATAATCTCATGCACCTCCTCACACCCTAATATAACCTTTGATACACCCACTCTAAATTACAGACTGCCATTCGCAAAACCATAGACACTCCAACACCAATAACTACATACCCACTCACTGATTCTTAGGTCTACGCACACATCCACTCACTCACCCGTACAGTCACTCATACTTACGGTCACTCAGTACAGGACTATCATATGCACTCATACTCCTATATAGACACTCAAACACCGCCACTCATCCATAGAGGTACTCACACACCTAGTCAGTCATGCAAATAATTAAACACACTACCATTTACTCACCTATACAGTTATACACACACCAGCTCACTTAATCATACAAATACTAGCACATTGTTACGCTCTTATACAATCACTGATACAAGCACACACTCATCCATACAGCCACTATCACAATCACTCACTCTCGCTTATAGCTATTTATATACTCCAACACACATATATACTGGCTTTCACATATGTAGTTACTCACACATGTACCACTGGGACATACATTCACTCACTAACACACTCTTACACACACTTACCCACCCATACAGTCTATCACAGATGCACTCTTGAAACCATCCACCCAGTGAATCACCCACTCACACATCTATGCACAGAGTCGCACACACCCCACCCACACAAACACTCAGGCACCCATACAGATACTCAGACAACCAATCAATAACTCATATAGACACTCATGTAGCTATTCACAAACCCATGCAGCCACTTACACAGCAACAGACAGACGGATACAGACATTCACCCAGTTTAGTCACTAACCCATGCATTCAGTAAGATACGTTAAATCACTCACTTATAGGGTCAGTCACGCACCTACTAAATCATCCATACAGACACTTACACACCCACTCATTCTTCAATACGTCTTTTCCTATATATATTAAAAATATTTCAACTTTACAGAAACACACAGTCACTGGATGATGTCATCAGTGATGTCATTTGAGATGTCATCAGTGATGTCATCAGTGATGTCACTGACCATGTCATGAGTGATGTAATATGTGACGTCATCAGCAGTGCATTGCGGGGCGCGAGTTATAGTTAGCTGAACTAACTATAACGGGGAATTTCACGGGTTTTGTACGAGTGAAATGTCCAACTAACTATAACTATCCCTAAAACCTATGGTTTTTACAGTGAATTTCAAAGGTTTTTTAAATGCTAATTTGTAACTATAACATATCTGAAACCTATGGTTTTTTCAGTGAATTTCAAAGGTTTTTAAATGCTAATTCCTAACTATAACATGTCTGAAACCTACGGTTTTTTCAGTGAATTTCAAAGGTTTTGTAAATGACAATTTTTAAATGTATTAATTGTTATATTAATTTTTTTCATACTGATTTATTACATTTTTAGATTTTTTTTTTACATATTTTATTTTTTAAATTACATTGTAATTACATTATATATTACATTACAAAAAATACTATCTCAGAATGAATTACTTTAGTTTAAATACTTTGCACATAGGCAATAGACTTTTAAGTACAGTAGTTACAGTTGCTGCAATGGGCACCACATTTTCAAACACAATGCAACATTCAGCTCAATGTGAATTTCTAGTTAAATGCAATTAGTTACTTTATGGATTACTTTTCTAACCACAGGACTGGATCCTAGATTCAGTCCTGGTACATCTCCTGTAAACAGTTGAGTAAAAGCGTTTTGGTTACAGTCGTGATTTTTAAGGAATATTATTGTATTTTAAAAGTTGACACTTAGAAACTTTTCTCATAGAATCACCAATGTTATCCTATGGAAGGAAATTCACTTAGCAGGTAAAAACTGTTATCGTTACTTTTTCTTACTCAGTGTTGGATCCTGGATCCAGCACTGGTGCATCTCCTGTAAACAGTTGAAAGAATGCGTTTAAGTCATACAGGCGATTTTTAAGGAATATTTGTAGTTTGTGAAAATCGACACTTTGAAACTTTTCTGCTGAAAACCAGACAATGGATTCCTATGGAAGAAAATACAAGTTACTGGTAAGTACGGTTAAAATTACTTTTCAGGACCAGTACTGGGCTGAAAGATGCAGCACTGAGGTCTCCCCTGATAACAGGTGAGTAAATCGGAATTCGTATTTCGGCTGATTTTAGAGGAATATTTTAAAGTTCCAAAACTCCACACTTAGAAGAATTTCCAAGTGAAACCAGTCAATGTTAGCCTATGGAAGGAAATTCAAGTTACTGGTAAGTACGGTTAAAATTACTTTTCAGGACCAGTACTGGGCTGAAAGATACAGCACTGAGGTCTCTCCTTATAACAGGTGAGTAAATCGGAATTCGTATTTCGGCTGATTTTAGAGGAATATTTGTATGTTTCAAAAATCAACACTTAGAAACTTTTTCAGCAAAAAGCAGGCAATTATATACTATGGAAGGAAATTCAAGTTACTGGTAAGTACGGTTAAATTACTTTTGAGGATCAGTACTGGGCTGAAAGATGCAGCACTGAGGTCTCTCCTGATAACAGGTGAGTAAATCGGAATTCGTATTTCGGCTGATTTTAGAGGAATATTTTAAAGTTCCAAAACTCCACACTTAGAAGAATTTCCAAATGAAACCAGTCAATGTTAGCCTATGGAAGGAAATTCAAGTTACTGGTAAGTACGGTTAAAATTACTTTTCAGGACCAGTACTGGGCTGAAAGATACAGCACTGAGGTCTCTCCTGATAACAGGTGAGTAAATCGGAATTCGTATTTCGGCTGATTTTAGAGGAATATTTTAAAGTTCCAAAACTCCACACTTAGAAGAATTTCCAAGTGAAACCAGTCAATGTTAGCCTATGGAAGGAAATTCAAGTTACTGGTAAGTACGGTTAAAATTACTTTTCAGGATTAGTACTGGGCTGAAAGATGCAGCACTGAGGTCTCTCTGATAACAGGTGAGTAAATCAGAATTCGTATTTCGGCTGATTTTAGAGGAATATTTGCACAATGGTGTAGGGAGGGGGCGGGGCCTGAGGTGACATCTGTGCAAACGCGCCCCGTGGCGCGTTTTAAGTAGGGGATTAAGTCCCCTTGAATCATGAGGGTCCCTACGGGCCAACTAGCCCACCAGGAACCTCCAGTATGCGCCAGGGGCTGCGTTGCAGAGACGTGTAGAGAGGCCACACCCCTTTTTACAACACTCTGCAACGCAGCTCCGTGGCGCTCACTGGACGTACCTGGTGGGCTAGTTGGCCCCAGGGACCCTCAGGATTGAAGGGGATTTAATTCCCATCTTAAAACGCGCCACGGGGCCTGTTTGCACACATGTCACCTGAAGCCCCGCCCCTCCCTTCACCACTGTGCAAACACGCCCGTGGTGCGTTTTAAGTTGGGGGATTAAGTCCCCTTGAATCCTGAGGGTCCCCGGAGTCCAACTAGCCCACCATATACCTCCAAAAGCGCCACAGAGCTGCGTTGCAGAGAGGTGTAAAAGGGGCGTGGCCTCTGTACACCTCTCTGCAAGGCAGCCCTGGCGCATACTGGAGGTTCCTGGTGGGCTAGTTGGCCCCAGGGACCCCCAGTATTCAAGGGGAATCGTTCCCCTCTGCAAACGCGCCAGGGCGCGTTTGCAGAGTGGTGAAGGAAGGGGCGAGGCCTGCGGGCCCGATCGTTTTTTTTTTTTTTGTCTCCTGAAGGGGGGCTGTGTAGCCCCCTTCCTTTTTCATGTTGTTGGGCCCTGGGGACCCCATCCCCCAGGGCCTTACCCCTTTTTGTAATTAAAATTAAAAACAAAAACGGGAAGGGGCCGCGTGGCCCCCTTCCCTGGGCCTGTATTGGCCACGGGGACCCCATCCCCGGGGCATGGCCTTTTTATTTTTCTTTGGAGGGGGCTGCGTGGCCCCCTCCTCAGGCCATTTAAGGCCCCGGGGACCCCATCCCCCGGGGCCGGCCTTTCCATTTTTTTATATTTTTTGGGGAGGGGGCTGCGTGGCCCCCTCCCGAGCCACTATTTGCCCTGGGGACCCCATCCCCCGGGGCTGGCCCTCTCCGTTGGGGACTGTGGGGGTCCCCAATCCCCCACAGTCCCGCCGGCTCCCGCGTCCCTTGGGAGCCGGCATTGCTTTACACATGGGGAGCAGCTAACATGCTGCTCCCCATGTGGAAAGCAATCGGCTTTGGATATTGGAAGAGAGAGCAGGTTTCCTGCTCTCTCTTCCAATATCCAAAGCAAGTTTGCAATGGCAGGACGGGAGCCGCGAGGCTCCCGTCCTGCCATAGCAAACTACAGTGTCCCGGGGGTAGGCACCCCGGGACACTGCAGGAGCCGGCCCTGGGGGGTGGCGGTCCCCAGGGCCATCAAGGGCTCCAGGAGGGGCCGCGCGGCCCCCTCCCTTAAATTGCACAGCCCCGGGGAGGTGGTGGTCCCCGGGGCTATGGGGGTCCGTAATGGACCCCCACATTTATTTTGTAAGTGCCCCGGGGAGGTGGTGGTCCTCGGGCGTGTGGGGGCTGGAGCCCCCACACCTTATTTAACATCAAAAAAGAAGCCCCGGGGGTGGCGGTCCCCGGGGCTGCGGGAGGGCAGAAGAGCCCTCCCGCACCATTTTTATATAAAGCCCCGGGGGGTGGCGGTCCCCGGGCTTGGGGGCCCTTTGAGGCCCCCACACATAAGATTAACCCCCCACCATGCCCCCGGGACTTGGGCCACCCGGGGGCAAATGCAATCGAAGCGCGGGAGACCGCGCTCGATGTTTTTTTCGGCAGGATTCGCGCACCCTGAGCGCATCCTGCCGATTTTTAAAAAAAAATTTTTTTTTTTTTTTGCCCAGGGGCTCCTTGTGGGACCCCCTGAGCAAACCTAGGGGGTCAGGGTGTTTCTACCCTGCCCCCTTTGTGCGCTTTGCGCACTTGTTTCTGTCCCTCGGTTCTACCGAGGGACAAAATGGCTGCCAACATTTCCTGAATCGGAATGTTGACAGCCAGCTGACAGCCAATTAACATGCAGCTCGTGATCGGGAGGGTACGCGGACCCTACTCGGCCATAGATATCACTATCTTTTTACTTTTGATTTTCTCAGCAACTACTGAACGGATTTACACCATTTAACAAAAGGGTTCTTTCTGAACCAAGAACTACCTCTTTGCCAAATTTGGTGTAATTCCGTTCAGCAGTTCAGGCTGTAGCCGTGTCTAAAGTTTCCTATGGAAAATTGCATGGGGAAAACGCGTTTTGGGACCCCCTTTTTCTCGGCCCCCGCTTGACGAATTCCCCGAGACTTTCAGGGTAGGAGCGGACCGGAGCGGGCCACAAAGTTTGAAAATTTTGCGAAGATACGTCAACCGGCAAGAGAGTTATTTCAAATAGAATGTCGCGGATTTCCTATGGATAATAGGTTGTAACTATAACTATCTACTGGCGACCGCCAGTAGTATATATATATATATATATATATATATATATATATATATATATATATATATATATATATATATATATATATATAATCTTCTTTTCCGTTTTCTGTAACTTCCCTTCTCCTGGGAAAAAGACGGAGTCGAACCACATTCGTGTAGTGCAATTTGTTTATTGATGCTCAACCACCACAACCGCCTGACGCGTTTCGGCCTGACACGGCCTTGATCACATGACGCGCTTAGCGAGCCACCTCCTATTTTTAAAGTGCAAAAAATGCTGTGCACGTGATACGTTGGGTATAGATATAGATGAAATACTATACATTACTTTACAATTGATATTGCATCTTATACCTGTGCAAAAAATCGCCATAAATATCCGGGGAGCTAAAATACTGTACATATGATTAAAAATGCCTTAAATATAAATTCATGTAAAATACATAGAATTCTATTAAAAGAGCATTTAAAAACAGTATTTAAAAAGCATATGATATTTTTTCATAAAAAACTCTTATTTCCCTTCCACATCGAATAATTCACGTAAAATACAATAATTCATACAGTACAATGGACTACTGGTGGTTTCCTCTGAAATACTCATATTTGTTCCCTTTGAAATTCTAGGATATACTATGACTTTTGTAACGTAGCAAAGTTGTATATATATACATACATCTATGTTGTTCAACTCTATACCGATCTAAAGTGCTAAGTGCAAATATACCTAAAAACATGTGCTACCACGGAACAAACCTTGGGGCATATTATCAAGGAATAGCGATATTTATCGCTAACCGCGCTTAGCGCGACTTTGGTTAACGCCGCCTATCGCTGGAAAATATCGCTGAGATAACACCCTATTAACAAGGTTTATCTCCATAGCGATAAAATTTCCAGCGATAGCGGCAAAATGTGAGAATATCGCTGGAAAAGCAGCGATATTCACACATTATCGCTAAGGTGGATTCAGCATTAGAATCCACCTCCTATTCTTTAAACAGGTAAGTCATCCTCACTAGCAGGTGATAAAATCTAGCGATAAACGCGCTTATCGCGAATTATTTTATCGCTTCGCCTGCCTTGCTAATAGGAGGTAGTGGGATTAGCGACTGTTTTCAGTCGCTTTTAGTAGGGAACGCCTTCCTTGCATGTCATTAGCGATAATTATCGCTGACATGCAAGGCGATGTTAAACGCGGCCTCTAACGCCTGAAAGCTGTCGCTAACGCCTGTTAGCGACAGCTTGCTAATAGGGCGATAACATTATCGCCGCTTTAGCGGCAAAAAGTGCAGCTAAAGCGGCGATAAAGCCCTTGATAATATGCCCCCTTGTTCCTTAAAACGTATCTAAAAACACCATAATTATAAAAATATATCTATAAGTTCTCTAAAAAACTTTCAAAAAAACTTTTATAGCATGAATGCTATATAGCAGCAAACTGAAGATGATAGAATTCATCAGGACAGTATACTATGCATATATGTCTACGGTGTATACATATTATCTAGGAGATATTGTTCTAAAGCCACGTAAAAAAATCTTCACTTGAGTTATGGCCATTAGGGGTCTTGGTGTCTAGTTCTATAATGTATTGTGTCTCTAGGCGTCTCAATTTCACCTCCCTGTTGCCCCCTCTCCTAGATATTGTAATGGAATCAATCAAAAAGTAGGAAAAATGTCTTAAGTCACTGCTGTGTTTTTCCTTGAAATGACGTGCAATTGGATAAGTGGCGTCACAGTTAGTAATTGCTCTCATGTGCTGCAGTATACGTTTGTGGGCTTGTAACTTAGTACTGCCCACATACTGCAACCCACAAGAGCAACTCAATACGTATACCACAAACTCAGTCCGACAGGTCAGAAATTTTGTAATTTTGTTAGTATCATCAGAAAAAGGGTTAGTGTATGTTGTTTTGTTGGTTGCGTATTTACATGCCCTGCAGTTGTTGCATTTAACAAAGGTATAAGCCAAAACGCGTCCTGTGAGACCGCTGTTGTGACCTGTTGTCACCCAAGTAATACATTCAGAAAAGCATTGAGTACCTGGATCCCTTCCACGGGAAGGGATTTTGTATATATATATATATATATATATATATATATATATATATATATGCAAAAAGACTCCGTCTGCAACTCCCAAATTGATCGCGGAAAGACGAACACGGACCCAGGGATTTAGTGCAAAGTTCTTTATTCCATCCAAACACCACGCACCACCGCCGCCATGACGCGTTTCGGCCTTCAGGAGGCCTTGATCACATGACGTTGTAACAGGAAACCACAAATTTAAAGTGACAGTGCAATGTCACGTGCAAATAAGCAGATAGACATAGAAAAAATATATATACATATCTCTCTTTCCTATTCCATCATGATCATACAGTACCAAAAGATAAAAGTGCCAAGTAAACAATGTACACAAGTGAACAAGCAGACAGAGCATTATATGTGCAAATACGCAAATGACATAAAACCTAGATTTTGTATATAGGTGTCATGTGATCAAGGCCCGTGGCAGGGCTGAAACGCGTCATGGCTGTAGAGGTGTTTGGTGAGCAATAAAGAACATCTTGCTGCATCACTTTGTGGTCCGTGCTCCGTTATTGGAAGGAAGATATCCAGTGTTTTAACGGAGTTGCCAGTAATATATATATATATATATATATATATATATACATATATATATAGCCATAATGAATCTAAAATTATTCATTTGACCAAAAATTCAAATCCTGTCAAAATGTGGTGCCTCCAGGACTGCGGGAGCCAAACTTACTTTGATCCAGTGTCCAGTTCCCAAAATAACTATGTACAATGTTTTTCTGACTTTTGTTTGCAATTTACCATGGGCTAACATTGGACTGTAAAGATTGTACAGATTTTCATTTCAACTCCCTTTCTGTATTTTCTTCAAATATCTCAGCTCACTAGCAAAAGCAGAGACTGGGAAATGGAAGGAGTCTTTGGTATTCGTCTTTGATTTTACCTGGAAAGGTTTTGTGGGAGCTTAACTGTAACAGATTTGGCTCTCCCCCCCCCTCCGTGTGCCAGGAGAATTGCATACACCTGAACTGTGTTTACTGCTAGTGTTGTTATTTACTTGATTAATAATGTCTCATTTGTGCTGTTTGCGCCTGACCATCTTTTGAGAAGTATTTTACTGGTGAATTGACCCCCATTTAAATGTTATTTGTTTGCAGATGATGTGTCATGCTGCAGTCAAATAGAACAACATCATATGTATATGAACACTTACTACAGATGTAAAGAAAGTATTTCAATTCGACATCGCATAATTAAAAGTTGCCATCATTTCATATGTTTCAACTTAATAAGCACATAATAGAATTTTAGTGCATGAAAATATATTTATTTGCTAGCAACTCTGCCCCATTCAAACTTAGGCGTATTAAGGCAGCAGAAATCAAATTACTGTGGTTTAGGTAGTGAAAGTTTATAGGTTTCCGAAAAACATTAATCTTTCCCACATTAAATTTTTCTAATTTAAATTAACTTGATGTGCGCTTCTTTGTCAAATGAAACACAAAGTGATTTCAAATTGACTGCATACCCTTTAGAAAAAGGTTTATATACAGTTACATTTAATTAAAGAGTTTGAGTCTGGGGATGTCTCTCCTCATTAAGTCTCCATGTAGTAGATAATGGGTAGGACATGCTGAGAAGGGAATTATTAGACCTTTCAGCATTCACAATGAAATGCTCTACTAGCATACATAATGTTATTTACTGCAGGCGGGGAAATTTCTAAAATTAATATTTATCGTTAAGTGTCTTAGACAACCGTATATTAAAAAGAGGCAGCTTCATCTTTTTCAAATGCGTACAGAATTTGGAATGCTGTGATTAAAATACTTTGTGTATATAATTTAGCCATTGCTGCTGAAACAAATTGAAATCATATTTGCCCTACGTCTTTACTAGTTAACCGATCATAGATGCAAAAAACGACGCCTTTAATTTGAAAAAAAAATATTCAGATTTTTTCCATACCTGCAAAAGTCATACTCTTTTTGAAATGTGCATCATTATTTTTCTAGGAGCAATAGATTTATTTATCTAGCACTCAGACGAGAGAATGATCATATCAATTGTATTAATTGATTAACATTTATCATCGTCCAATGGATCCCACTGATGTAAGCGTCAGCCTACTGTTGGCTCGGTGCTTATTTGTAGGGCCAGGTAGAATGAACCATTTTATTCCCCTGCACATCTTGCCACATTTTGGGGATTTTCTGTCTCTCATAATTCCTTGGGATACAAATGGGCTGCAATAGTCACTATCAGTTTGATTTAGGAGTCACCAATTAAAGTCTACTCAGAGGATTAGTCAGATGTAGACTGTTCGCTACTCATTCATACTTGTGTCAAAAGAAGCTACATCATCAGCCAGTATGGTAGATGAGGAATTGCACAGCATTAACCTACATCATCAGCCAGGCATCTATATCATAAGCAATAATTGAATAAAATGGATCTGCACCACCAGCCAATATTGTGGAGGACCAATCTACAGCATCAAGTAGTAACGGGCAGGAGTATTGTGTAGGAGGCATCCACATCACAAGCAGTCAACATTCAGTATTGTTCAGTAGTGAGTCCATCTTATTCTCAAAGGCCTGATTAATACTGTGCTCTAGACCTTCCTTATGTGAATAAAACCATGTCCTAGATCTCTCACTCACTGCCCTAAGGCTTATTACATGAGTGGAGCGTCCCACGCATCCACCCATGTATTCTGGCGAATTCCCAGATTTACCAAGAGTGGTAAACCTGGGAATGCATCAGAATTGTACGCCTCGCCATCAGAGCTGCAATGAGGAAAAATATTTTTAGTACTCCTTGTTGCTTCCTCTTTCTAAGTGTGCGGCAGTCTGCAGCATACATGGAAAGAGGAATACGCCTCCGAGGATTGTTTTTGTAAAGGAATGTGCACAGTCCTGCACAAAAACAATGCAGCCTACAATGCAGGCACCCTTGCACCATGGTGCAAGAGTGCCTGTGTTGGAGCTAGGCAGCATATTGTGCACCAGTGCTGGGAAATGACAGGAATGGGGAGCCTTTGAACATTAACTTTTGTGCCTGTGCCACAGCGGTCTGACCTGAAGAGGATTGCCGGTTACATCTCCGGTTTCCAGGACAGCGAGGGGAGCCAGAACTACACTTCCCTACAGCTCTTGCGGCACGCACGCTGCCTACGATGAGGAGAGCGCCAGGAGGTGCTCAAATAGTGGTCAGGGTTCCTGCAGCGTGGGAGCCTTTGAACATTAACTTTTGTGCCTGTGCCACAGCGGTCTGACCTGAAGAGGATTGCCGGTTACATCTCCGGTTTCCAGGACAGCGAGGGGAGCCAGAACTACACTTCCCTACAGCTCTTGCGGCGCACACGCCACCTACGATGAGGAGAGCGCCATGAGGCGCTCAAATAGTGGCAAGGGCTCCCGCAGCGCGGGACGCGCACGGGCGAAGACTGGGCCAAGGGCGGGCCCGTCTGCGCCCGTCCGAGACCGGACAAGGCTGGGCTGGGCCACACCTCTTGGCCTTACGATCCGGAAGCCAAGTCTACTGGTAAGGAGCTGTTTAAACCTAATCTGTCGGTTCGGAGTGCTTCGGGAGAAATGGGGAAAAGAAAATTAGCTACAAACAAAGGAAAGCCCACTGGTAAAACAGTACCCATCACAATTTATCTGAAAAGTGCCATGGGAATTATAAATAACGAAATTGTTCAAATAGAAGAACAATTGGCAGCTACAAAGACGGCCTTGAATGTTGCTCAAAGGGAGGCTAAGTTAATAATGGAGGATCACAATAGTGAAAATAGTCTTGGCTCAGGGGCTGAAGAACAAGTACAAGAACATGAACAGAGGAACTGTAGCAATCGGAGTAATAGTCCCGATATTCCTAAATTAAGTCCTCTAAATATATCGGCCCTTGTGTATCAACTACTCCCCTTGAAATTTCTACGCCATCTGATGCACACGACCTGACTTTGCCACCGGCCAAAAGGTGTAAACAGTACATAGCACCTGCGAAGATTTGCCCCCAGAAAACCAAACAGAAAAAAGGGAAAAACACAAAACATGATGGATGGGGAACAGGAATGGGACATGAGGATCTACCGCTTAACATGCTAGGCATCGATACCCTTTTTAAAAAATTACATGGGACTATTGAAAGGCGTGTTATGACTGAAATAAAATCAGTACAAAAAGACATTTCCCAATTAATGGAGCTGATTGTAGACTTACGGCAAGAAAATATCCCTAAAACATACCCGAAAATGATGCCAAGTAGAAACCCTGTTAAGAAATTACTACCCGACCAAAGTCAAGGAATTGAAACAGAGAAGGTTGATTCTGATAAACCATCTATAAAACATACAGAGGGAACATTTGGCATATCTGGACCAAGTGCTGTTGTTAAAGGGTCAAATGGTAGCTTACGAAACTGTACCAATTATAAAAAAGTGGCCGAGGGCTACCAACAACCCAAGAAGCACCAGGGTGCCTCCTTAAGTTTGCCCCCTCAGGTTACACCCTATGTTATTATCTTAAAAACATTTCCTAAATTGCACGAGAATTGCACAGAATCTTGGGGGTCGCTGAAAAACCGTGTGGTGCATTGGTTTTCTGTTAATACTAGTTGCAACAATGGGCTTTTGTCTCAGGAAATTATAATGCTTAGGAGAGTGAGCTGGGTGGGTAACATGGACAAGACCTGTGAAGGGGACTGTATTGTTGTTAATTTTCGTCATCCAGACTTTGTGGCCTGTTTATTGGAAGATGTATTAACAAAACAAAGTTGGCCAAGTGACCGTCAAAATGTTGCCATTACTGCAGTACCCCTCGGGTATTTCTATAGACCCAGATTTGAGCAACGTTATGAATTCAGTAGAGCCCAATGTAGCAACGCTAATGAAATAATACCATCTATGCCAAACAGGTTTGACCTCCTGAGAGGATGCAGTGAGGTGGATTGACTGAAAGGAAAAGTAGTACAAAAGGATGACAGTTATTTGATAAGTAGATTTTTGAGTACCCCCACAGAAACTATCCGTGTAGATGTACCTCTATTGAATGAAGGAAATCTTCTTTCCCCTTGTATTGGTATTGAAGCAGCGGCAGTAGAATGTAACCCTTTTTCTTCCCCTATTAGTATTGAGGTAGTGCCAGTAGAAGTCACGCTACCAGGCGCTTGTAATGATCCCATGTTATCGAGCAACCTTTTCGGCACTGATCCGGCTAGTAGCCCACTGTCCGGATTACTGACCGGATCACTGCAAATTTTGTCATGGAATGTTGCAGGGGCCAAAAATAAACTGTTTGATACATCATGGCTTAATAGCATACAAAACCGCAATTTGATCTTAATGCAGGAAACATGGCTTGTAGAACCCTTTTATGTTAATGGCTTCAAAACCATTTTTACCAAAGCAACCCCGTCTAAGGCTGGGAGAGCGAGTGGAGGCTTGGCAGTGCTAAAGAAAACTTTTATTAACTCACAGCACTTCCAGTTCCTACTCTTTAGTGTTAAGGGAAAGCAGAATATCGTAGTGATTAATTACTATAATAACATCTTCAATAACAAGAGATCAGGGATAATCGCTACGCTAGAGGAAGAGCTGGATAATTTTTTGAGGAGGCTGGGGGGTGAGTATATTTTAATATGGGGTGGTGATTTTAATATCGAACTATGCAAGTCTTCCACAACGGATCAATGTGGTCACAAAGATGATTTAGGTGACCATATTACCCACTTTCCACATAACTCCTATGGTGAAATAATTAATCATGTTTTGTATAAATATAACCTAGAAGTTACGAAGTTGGGTGCCTATGACGGAGTTTATGACGAATATACTTATGAGGTGGTTAGATCTTCTTCATGTATCGATCACTTCCTGACATCAAGGAACAATAGGCCTTTTTTGAATGAATGTATTATACTGCATAGTCTACTTAGTGATCACCACCCTCTCCTGTTAATGTTAAATTCCAGTTTATATCATACTGAAAAGGTATGTTTGTCCGCTGCCGATATTGGATCACAAGGAGAAAATGGGATTTCAATGAAGTGGACAGGTGTTAATCCTGCAACTTTCATGGAAAATATAGTTGCAAAAAACAATCATCACATAGAAATCAGTTTAGATGAATCCTCTAACAATATTGATACTGTTGTGGCTTTTCATAACATTTCTATAGGAATCAGTAAAGACCTGAAATTAAAAAATAAGAATAATAAAAATAAAAGAGACTATTGTCCACGTTGGTTCAACTAACAATGTTCCAAATTGAATAGAGACCTGAAGGAAGCTTTAAAAATTAAACCTAGGAATGGGGAAATAATCAGTACCCTTCGGAAATGCTATAAACAAGCCCTAAACGCAAGAAAAATAGAAATTAGAGAGATTGCATGGGACAACCTGGTCCAAGCAGCTGAGACAAAGAACTCCACCCTATTTTGGAAAACTATAGATCAACCCCGGTTTAAGGATATTTCATCGGCCAGGGTTGATACAGTAGTTACGCCAGAAGACTGGCTAATCCATTTTGAAAATATTTGTAATCCCACTAAACAAATCTCCAAAATGGACGAAGATCATAATTTTATTTTATTAAAACTTAGTAAGATCGAAACTATCACTGTAGATGAGATTAGAATTGCTCTACATAATAGTGCAAGTGGGAAGGCTGCTGGACCGGATGGGGTCCCGATAGATATTTTTAAGTACAATGTTGATTTTTGGTCCCCTATTTTAGCTAATCTTTATAATGCAATTAATGATGATGTGCTGCCGGCAACTTGGGTCGAAAGTGTGATTGTCCCTATTTTTAAAAAAAGCAACAGAGCTAGCGCAAAATGCTACCGCCCGATTTCCCTTCTTGATTCCACTTTTAAGCTTATGGGCAGAATTCTGTTAGCCAGATTAGAAGGCTGGGTTAAAGATAAAAACATCCTAACTGAAGCCCAGTATGGTTTCAGAAGGGGAATCGGTATGGTTGAGCAGTGTGTAAATCTAGAATTGCTTATAGGGAAATACACTCTTGCTAAAGCAGGTTTACTCCATCTCTGCTTTGTCGACCTCTCTAGCGCGTTTGATTTAGTAAACCATACCATGTTATGGCAAACGCTGGTAGGGATGGGTGCCCCATGTGATATCATTAGCCTTTTGTCACAAATATATGTTCATTTAACATCAAAGATACGATATGGCCAGAATGGGGAATGCACAATGCACTTTAGAGTAACCCGAGGGATCAGACAAGGTTGTGTCCTTGCTCCCCTTTTATTCTCACTGTACATCAATGGAATTGACCTTTTATTGCAGAGTTTGAAAGCTGATGCTCCTATGGTTGGTAAACGCGTAACCCCAGTTTTACTATACGCTGACGATGCAGTCCTGATTTCCAGGACTGCCAATGGCCCTTCAACTCCTGATAGACAATTTTACAAATTATATGACCAATAAAGATCTATCGATAAATCTGACTAAGACTTTAGTTATGACATGTGGGAAAAGTAAAGCTAAGAATAGAACCCACTATGTTGATGGAGTATCAATTGAAAGGACATCAACATTTTCTTATCTGGGGTTACTTTTACATTGCAAAGGTACATGGAATGCACATATTAACTCATGTAAATTAAAATTTCTGAGGACAAGCGAGGCTATTTTTAGATTTTCCCAAAAAATAGGCAACAAGCCAGTGCGAGAAATTTTAAAACTATATGGGAGCAAATGTATAACAGGGGTATGCTATGGTGGAGCACTATGGGGTATGGCAGATACTTCCCCGTTACAAACATTGGAAAATACATTTTTAAGAAGAGTGTTATCAGTCCCTAATTCCACGGCTACTTACATTGCCCACAGGGAAACAGATGTACCATACCTTAGTGATCTGATTAGTATGTCTGCCCTTACACTGTGGTATCGCATTTGGACAAAGGATGAAACTTATTTTACTAAGGAAATAATACGAGACTGCCTTATGCTCGACCATTCAAAGAAAATACCTTGGTTAAAATATATTCATAGCCTACTCATTGAGTGCGATGTGGCAACTGATTTTAAGGACCCAGCGAGTATTGAGATTTATAGTAAGGGGGAGTTAAAAAGGAGACTTTTTAAATCTAGGGAAAAAATGAGGGAAGCCGTGACATGTACGAAATCATGCGTTAGATCGTACTGTGATGGGCCTTTATCATCAGGTACCCAGCCATGTCTTATTTTTATTAGAAATGTTCAACACAGATTTTATTTAACAAGATTAAGGCTGAGTACGTTGCACTTTCAGACAGCATTCCCAAAGATGGGTAGATGGAGTGCAAATCTCCCTAAATGCCCGTGTGATGGTAAATCCCCCCAAAGCACTCTGCACTTTGTATTGTTCTGCAATTTTTATAGGGATATCAGGAAATCAATTTTACGTCCACTTTTTATCTCCAACAGACTGTACTCCTATAAAACCGCCTTTTATTTTATTTGTAATTTGGAACATGTTTCAATATGTAATGCGGTTATTGTCTTCACTCAATTGGCTATCAAGCGAAGGAAGGAACTCTCTTATTTGGAATCTTTGAATTACGAAACAGAATAGACCGCACATTTTATGATCTGAAAATCCTGGTTTTCAAGAAAAATTATTCAATGCACTTTAACTTTTATTGTTCTTATGTGTTGATATGTAAAATTGATCGATTGACATGGTGTATTTTTATCACGTAGAAAATGTGTTTTAAATAATTTTATTAGGATGGAAATGTTCAAAGGAGAATGTATATTGGGTAGTTAATTAGACTACTGTAAGACTTGTGACAAATTGTTTCCCCTTTTCTTAGAATGCTTTTATGGATATATTTTTTATATACCGAATAAAGCTTGTTTTGACTTGACTTGACAGGAATGCGCTGTACAGTGTTAAGTATGGAGCATTCCTGCCCTTTCCCTATCACGCAGGGCAGCAAGATGACTTGCTGGCTGCGTGATTTGTTCATAAATATGCCTCTAAGTTTGGAAACTTGGAAGCAATAGTAGTAATTTATACAAACAGTTCCAAGTCTGATACATAGGTTAAATCTCATACTCCCATGAATACTTACTTTAAAGATTATTCATAAATCTTAAGAAAGGAAATGTGCTTTTAAAAATGTCAAATGTAAGAAATTTCTAATATGGTGTTGTTGGCTAAATGATGTACCTCCAGGTGTTTATTGAGCCAAGTGGAGTGCAAACATTACACTTATGATTTTAAGCTTTCAAGACAGCAATTTCCTGGCAAAATTATGACAAGTCGAGTTTTCATTTTAGCTCACAGTTTCATACGAAGGGGCCGGGAAAGTTAACAGAAAGCAGACAAAGTTAACAATCAGCATTTATAAAAAGGCAAACTGCAATACGCCCCAAAAACGAGCAACTGATTTTACACAGTGATGAGAAAGAAAGTCTGAAGCTATGTGATCTAGCTGTCAAATTACAGAATTTGTATGTAGTGTCCAGATGTTTTTCTTGCAATTTTGTATTATTATTTTTTGGCTGAGTTTCAGGGGCACCCAAATTAAGGGACTCCCTATGTTAGAAATGTCGTGTTTCATAGGCATTTATTTGATGAAACCTGAGTGAGGGGATTGCCTACACTGTTCTCCAAGCTCATATTTCTCCTAAAGAATTGCAAACATTTTGCTTGCTTTGTTGTTCATTTTTTGTGTTATTTCACTTCTTTTGTAATTATTTATATGCATGTAACATTTAATAAAATCACATAAAAAAAACCTGTAAATGAGTTAAAATCACCAGAAGAATGCACCTAGGAGGTACTTAGAACTTTAAAAAAGTGATAAAATTGTACAATTGTTTCTCCCTTTAATACCTTACCTGATTGTAGTATTTTAATATTTATAATTTGTTATAATATTATTTTAACTTGTCTCACTAACATTCATAATAATTAGTTTTATTTGATAATAATGTTGTATGTAATATATATAAAATGTAAACTTACATGTAGATTCGTATGAATTCAACAAAAAAGTTGAAATGTATAGAAATTTAGATATATAATTTAAGAATCAACTAGTTATACGGCTCTCTATCAATTCGATCCAGAAACTAAAGAGCAGTCTACACAACTTTCTATAGTACAAATATGATTCGATTCTTCAATATTAGACAGGGAGAGCCTGCCAGCTTTTTGAAAACAACTATTAAAATATTCATTACACAGTGTCGTAAGTAACCTATTAACCTGTCCTTATTCAATATTGAGTAACTTATATCCGAGAATTACTGGGTAACTCATTCTGCTGCTCCTAAACAAAATCACAAACAGATCACATTTATTCTCTTACTTGAGTCTCACAATGACAAAAATGATCTCAAAGAACATAAATAGATTAAACGATCTCATCGAACGATTTAAAATACATTATAGCTCTCCTGAGAGGTTTGTGCACAGTTCTCCAAGAACTCAGTTGGTTGAAGCAGGGACAGGAAAATTAAAGGAGAAATTGGTGACAATGGTCTACATTGGAGCCTCTCATAAACAAATGCAGCATGAGTATTCTTTTATGTAAAATTAAAACATCACAACGCTGAGCATAATTTCTGATGATGAGGATAAATAGATCGTAGCTAAAGTGAAAGTCAATGGATCAGCAATCACTCTGTGAAATAGTTACTGTTAGAAATGGGGGTCACTAGTTGGCACAGGTAGGTATCTTTGTCCAAGAAGGGACCCTTCTTTCTAGTCAGGGTAAGGGGGATACACTTCTAAAATAACCCCTGCTCATCCCCTTGGGAGCTTGGCACGAGCAGAAAGGCTTATCTAAGAGGAAGTGTGTAAAGCATTTGTGAACACATACAGTAAAAAACACTACAAATGGACACCACACCAGTTTAGAAAAGTAAGTCATCTTTATCTAAACCACCAAGACCAAGAACGACAAAAATCCAACATACAATACTCTTGAAAACAGTTACTGTGCAAAATAACCTTTAAATTGCAGGAAAAACGTGAAAATACAGTTCCTCTGACTAGGTAGCTCCGTCCGGGGCTACCGTAATACTGAATACGACAGAGTCTAACAATTCCAGCCAACCGCGTCGATACGGGTTAGCAAAAGCGTCGACAGACTCGGAGACAGTACCTTTTGTTGTTGCGGCCGACACGATGGTACGAGCCGGTCTGGGGCAACCGTCGCGGTTGTAATGTGAGATGGAAGCATTGCAGTGGGCGGTGTCCTCGCGTCTCGGTGCAGGCAGCGGCTCTTTGATGGAGTCGGTGAGACCAAGGCTTGCATTGCAGGGTGAGGTGATACTCGATGCGGTGCTGGCAGGTCACGATGCAGCGACGGAGCCGGTCGATGTTCGAGTCGGGCAGCGACGGAGTGACGTCCTTGCAGCGTGTAGCAAAGCGTTGCTGAATGCGGTGCCCACAGGACACGGTGCAAGCAGCGGCTCGTTGACGGAGTCGGTGGGACCAGGGTTGCGTTGCGAAGTGAGGCGTTGCTTTCAGCGGTGCTTTCAGGACACGGAATCCTGCGACGGACTCAATGAAAGAGTCGGTTACCCTTTTCTTCTGTGGAGACGATCAGAGAAGGTGCCCACAGACACGGTGAGGTCTTTGCTGTTCCTGAAACCTCTAGAACAGGGGGCAAGCTCTGTTCAAGCCCTTGGAGATATTTTATTCAAGCAGGGGACAAAGCGAGCAGCAAAGTCCTTTTCTCCTTTCCTTGGAAGCAAGTAGCCACTGCAGGCCAACCCCAGACAGCAAACAGCACAGGGGCAGTATTCCTCCTCAGTTTCTCCGGCTATGCTCCCAGAAGTGATCTAAAAGTCTGGGGTCTGGGCCCCTCTTTTTATACACAAAAATCCTTTGTTCTCCGAGGCAGAGAGTGTCTGTACCTAGCCAAAACCAGTTCTGTCCTCACTGGTACAGTTTCCTGACAGGAGGTGGAGACAGCATTGTTGAAGGCAGACCAGGCCCATTCAGGTGAAAGGAAATCTCCTCCCCTACTCTAAATGCAGCCCAGGTGTATTCAGCCCAGCCCTGACTCATCAGGCTCTCTGGAGCCACTGTCCCTCTCCAGCCCTTGTCATCCAAAAGCCATACATGCAATACACAAACCAGGCAGAGGCATACTGGATGGCTAAGCAAAAAAATACCTACTTTCTAAAAGTGATATTTTCAAACACAGAATGTAAAAATCACCCTCACTAAGAAATGCATTTTAACATTCTGAGTTCAGGCATACTAAACTTTATTTTCCCACCTTGTTACCAGGGGTAGTTATGTTTATAAGATGTTATAAGCAAACTCCCCATTCTGTCCTATAGGAACAGGTAGCCTTGCAATAGTGAAAAACGAAATTGGCAGTATTTCACTATCAGGACATGCCACACACATCAGGTCCTACCTTTCACATACAAGGGGTGACTAATATGTAAGAATAGGGAAGGTTAGGGCCTGGCAAGTCGGTACATTTGCCAAGTCAACATGGCAGTACCACACTGCACACAGGATCTGCAATGACACGCCAGAGTTACATTTACAGGCTGCTTCTGTGGGTGGCACAATCAGTGCTGCAAGCCCACTATCAGCATTAGATTTACCGGCCCTGTGCACCCACAGTGCACTGTACTAGGGACTGACTGGTAAATCAAATATGTCAATCATGGAATCACTAATTCACACCACAATTTATAAAGGGAGCACTTGCACTTTGGCACTGAACAGCAGTGGCAAAGTGCCCAAAGCATCTAGACCAGCAAAACTGAGTCCAACACACAGCAAAAACACAGGCGTCAAAAGCTAAAAATGCAGGGGAAACCCACGCCAATGATGCCAGGTCTAACACTTGTCCCCTCCAGCTGAAATGTGGGGAGAACTACCCACCCTCTTGTGAGTTCTCTTCACTAAGGCGGAAACATCTGGACAGACCATCAGCATTGGCGTGTTCTGTACCAGGGTGGTGTTCCACCGTGAAGTCCATCCCCTGTAGAGAAATGGACCACCTCAACAGCTTTGGGTTCTCCCCCCTCATTTGCATCAACCATCTGAGGGGCATATGGTTGGTCTGAACCCGGAAGTGAGTCCCAAACAGGTAGGTCCTCAGCTTCTTCAGTGCCCAGACCACAGGGAATGCCTTTAGCTCATTCGCACTCCACCTCAGTTCTCGTGGAAGTAACCTCCTACTAATGAAGGCTATGGGTTGGTCTACGCCCTCCTCATTTAGCAGTGAGAGCACAGCCCCCACACCATGCTCTGAAGCATCTGTCTGCACAATGAATTCCCTTGAGAAGTTAGGTGCCTGAAGCATGGGCGCCGTGCACATGGCAGATTTCAGGGCATCAAAAGCCTTCTGGTAGGCGTCAGTCCAGTTCACCTTCCTGGGCTGCTTCCGGGAAGTCAGCTCTGTCAAGGGGGCAACAATGGTGCCAACCCCTTGACAAATCTCCTGTATTACCCAGTGAGTCCTAAGAAGGCCCTCACCTCTGTCTGAGTCTTAGGGGGTTCCCAAGCCAGAAAGGTATCAATCTTAGGCTTTAGGGACGCCACCTGGCCGCTCCCCATCTGGTGTCTCAAGTACAGCACAGAACCCTGCCTGATCTGGCATTTACTCACCTTGATCATGAGGCCTGCCCTCTGCAGAGCCTTCAACACTTCCCAGAGGTGATGCAGGTGTTCCTCCCAGGTGGCACTGAACACTGCAATGTCATCCAGGTAGGTGGCACTGAAATCCTCCAGCCCAGCCAACACCTGGTTGACCAACCTCTAAAAGGTGGCAGGGGCATTCTTCAACCCAAAGGGCATCACCCCGAATTGGTAGTGCCCCTCTGGCGTTGAGAACACTGACCTCTCTTTTGCCCCATCAGTTAAGGCGATCTCCCAGTACCCAGACGTTAAATCAAACGTACCGAGGTACTGGGCAGCCCCCAACCGATCTATAAGCTCATCAGCTCTGGGGATGGGGTGCGCATCAGTCCTGGTGACTGAATTGAACCCTCGGTAGTCCACACAGAACCGGAGTTCTGGCGTGGCACCTGGTGCAGCAGCCTTCGGGACCAGGACCACTGGGCTGGCACAAGGGCTATTTGAGGGCTCAATCACCCCTGGTGATAACATCTTGGAGACCTCCTCCTTGATGCAAGCCTTGACCCTGTCAGTCACTCTGTAAATTTTATTTTTTACTGGAGGACTGTCCCCAGTGTCCACATCATGGACACACCCCTGAGTGACACCGGAGGTCAGGGAGAACAGATCAGCAAACTATCCCAACAGTTGGGGAAAGTCACTGTGCTGTTCAGGCGTCAGGGCGGGAGAGAGGTTCACACCATCCACTGACCCATTGTGCTCCTTTGCAGACAGGAGGTCAGGAAGAGGCTCAGTCTCCTCTTCCATCCCAGCATCTGTTGCTAGGAGCATGCCCACTTTGGATCTCTCCAAGTGGCGATTTAGGCGGTTCACATGCAGGACCCGCAAAGGGTTCCTTGGAGATTACAAGTCCTCCAAGTAGGTGACGTTACTCTTGCGCTCCACCACCTCAAATGGTCCGGTCCACTTATCCTGGAGCGCATAAGGCTCCACTGGGGCCATGACCCAAACCTTCTGTCCAGGCTGAAACTCTATCAGAGTGGCATTCTGATCATACCAGTGTTTCATTCCCTCCTGACTGGATTCCAGGTTCGCCTGAGCAAGTTGCCTGAAGCGCTTAGTCTGGTTTCTGAAGGCCAGCATGTAGCTATATACATCCTGGGGAGGTTTACTGGGAGCTTTCTCCCTGCCTTCTTTCACCAGAGTCAGGGGTCCTCTTACAGGATGCCCATACAAGAGTTCAAAGGGACTAAACCCTAAGGACTTTTGTGGTACCTCTCTGTAAGCAAACAACAGGCATGGCAAGAGGACGTCCCACTTACACCTCATGGGTTCACCAAGACCCATAATCATGCCCTTCAGGGTCCGGTTGAATCTCTCAACCAGCCCATTACCTTGGGGGTGGTAAGGAGTGGTGAACTTGTAGGTTGCACCACACTCCTGCCACAGGGACTTCATATATTTCGATATGATGTTGGTACCACGGTTGGACACCACCTCTCTGGGAAACCCCACACAGGAGAAAATACCCATCAACGCATGGCCCACCACGGGAGCTGTCACCGTCCGGAGAGGGATGGCTTCCGGTTACCGAGTGGCATGGTCCACCAAGAACAGGATAAACCTGTTGCCCATGGCTGTCTTGGGATCCAGAGGCCCCACAATGTCAATGCCCACCCTCTCAAATGGGGTGCTCACCACAGGGAAAGGTTGGAGAGGAGCCTTACACTTCCTCCCACTCTTGCCACTTGCCTGGCAAGTCTGGCAAGACCTACAATGAGTATCTGAGTGCTTGCGCATTTGGGGCCAGTAAAAGTGGGTGAGAAGCCTTTGAAAAGTCTTGACTTGCCCCAAATGCCCTGCAAAAGGCACATCATGAGCCAGACCCAGTAGGAAGGCTCTGAAGGGCTGGGGTACCACCAGCACACAGGCTGACCAAGGCTCAGCAACCTTAGGCTCGCTATACAGGAGACCATTCTCCCAGTGTATCCAATGTGATCCAGACTGATCACCTGCTGCCTGGTTTGCAGCCTGCTGCCGCAAACCAATAAGAGAAGGGCATGTCTGCTGCTCCTGGCAGAACTCCTCCCTGGAGGGGCCTCCTTCCTGCTGCCAATGGGTCAGCTCAGGCAGGTCCCCCAGTTCAGCCACTTATTCCCCTGTAGGTTCCAGCGCATCCCCCTCAGGGTCCACCTACTCCTGGACGTGGGAGCTTCTGGGACCGGTTTCCCGCACCCCCTGCCTCTTCTCTTCCTGGCAGGCACCTGGGCTACTCTTTCAAGCTCCAGGTCCTCTTGAATGCCCTTACTGGCTGCCATAGACCGAGTGGTCACACATGCCCACTCAGGCAGACCCAACATCTCTAAATGAGACCTCTGCTCTGCCTTCGCCCAAGGGGAGCTCTCCAAGTCATTGCCTAGCAGACAGTCAACATGCATGGCTGGCCTCACAGCTACTTTCAAGGTACCTGAGACCCCCCCCACTCAAAGGGAACCTGTGCCACTTTGCAGAGGCACTCCGAGTTGTCAGCGGCAACTACTGGGTAGAATGTATTGGGGACCACCTGCTCTTCAGACACTAGCCGACAACTGACAGCTGTCACACCGGCTCCAGTGTCTCTCAGAGCCTCCACACTATGGCCATTGATGGTCACCCACTGCCTTTGCTTTTTAGTGTTATCAGGCAGATCAGCTCTTGGGACCATCTCACTGTCTCCTAAAGAGATCAGGGACATCTGTGCAAGCCCCCACCCACCTTGGGCACAGACTCCTCCCCCAAGGCTACACTAGCCATTTCCCGGGTGGTGCACCAGTGGGTGCGGTGGTAACCTTCTGGGGACACTTAGGATATCCTTGGAAGTGGCCCACCTGATCACAACCATAACAAGTCCTGGGACCCCTATGAACAGGTTTACCTGTCAGGACCCATGGCTTCTTCTCAGTGGGAGGCTGGGAACCCTTACCTTGGTACCCTTGGGGATTACTTAGGGCCCTTTCTGGAACTCCTTCGGTTTACCCTTGTCCCCCCAACTCTTCTGCTAGGGATCCTGCCCACCTTTGGCAGAGTCTCCCACCTAACCTTTGTGGACCCTGGTACTGACCCAGCGGTCCGCCTCCACAGCAAGCTTCCTGGGGTCAGTCAGCTTACTGTCAATCAAATGCTGGCGTAGCTCTGGAAAACAACTACTAGACAAGTGCTCCTATGCAACCAAATCATAGAGCCCCTGCAAATCATTAACCTGGCTACCCTTCACCGAACCATCCAGTGCTCTGCAAAAATAAGAGACATACTCCACCCAAGTGCTTGACTCCAGCTTCTTACAGTTCCTAAACTTCTGTCTGTACAGCTCTGGGGTCAACCCATACCTCCTGATTAAGGCTTTCTTCAAGTGGGGATAGGACATCTGGTCCTCACTGGGTAAGGCTAGCAATATGTCCCTCCCTTCACTGATAAAGAGGCCCCATAACCCAGCTCCCCAGTCTCTCTCAGGGATTCTATGGGACCTCATTGCTACCTCAAAGGCCTTAAACCACTGCCCAATGTCCTCACTCTTCACAAAGCCCTTAACCACCTCTTTGGGAATGTACACCCTCCCTTGTCCAGGCACTGATGGTGCGCCGCCACCATTAGGATTGATCTCTAGGCTCTTTGCTTTCAGATCCAACTCCCACAAACCTCTCTCATGCTCTAAAAGCATCCTCTTTTCTTCCATGGCCTATTTCTGCTTTTCCAACTCCAACTTCTTATTTCTATGTCACCCTCCTTCCCAAGCCTGAGCATAGCAAGCTCCCTCTCATGCACCCTATCTCTCTCTCAGTCCTCCAACTCCTCTGGAGACACACCCCTTTGAGAAACACTGCTGCCATCCACAGAAGGTACCCTCCCTCCTGGCAGATTCAATCGCACCTCCTGTTGCTCATCCACATTCTCTGCCTCCACCAGAGGCTCCTCATCCTGACCACTGGCATTTCTGGATTCCAACCAGACCCTCAGTGCCTTTTGGTATTCCTCCTTTCTGGTGAGGCCTTTCACAGAGTTTTTAAATTTCTTGCAGATGGCTTTCATTTGAGACACAGTGTAGGTTTCCACCCTATCTTCCTCAAATTCGATATCAATGGATGCTGGCTTGGTCATGATGAAAAAAGTGACAGTTCTTTACTTTTCAGAAAAAGCAATCCAAGGGAAAAAGTTCAGTAAAAGTATGTGGTCACGTAATTGTCTGCACTATGCTAGTAGTGTACACCAATCACTGAATGTAAATCACAAATGCAAGTCCAGGATCCTCACCGCTGGCCACCAATGTTAGAAATGGGGGTCTCTAGTTGGCAGAGGTAGGTACCTTTGTCCAAGTAGGGACCCTTCTTCCTAGTCAGGGTAAGGGGGATACACTTCTAAAATAACCCCTGCTCACCCCCTTGGGAGCTTGGCACGAGCAGACAGGCTTATCTCAGAGGCAGTGTGTAAAGCATTTGTGAACACATACAGTAATACAGTGAAAACACTACAAATGGACACACCAGTTTAGAAAAATAAGTAATCTTTATCTAAACCACCAAGACCAAGAACGACAAAAATCCAACATACAATACTGTTGAAAAAATTACTGTGCAAAATAACCTCTAAATTGCAGGATAAACGTGAAAATACAGTTCCTCCGACTCGGTAGCTCCGTCCGGGGCTATAGCGATACTGAATACGACAGAGTCTAACAATTCCAGCCAACCGCATCGATAGGGGTTAGCAAAAGCGTCGACAGACTTTGGGACAGTACCTTTTGTTGTTGCGGCCGACACAATGGTTCGAGTTGGTACGGGGCAGTCGTCGCGGTTGCGATGTGAGATGGAATCGTTGCAGCGGGCGGTGTCCTCATGTCTCGGTGTAGGCAGCGGCTCGTTGATCGAGTCAGTGAGACCGAGGCTTGCGTTGCAGGTTGAGGTGATACTCGATGCGGTGCTGGCAGGTCATGATGCGGTGACGAAGCCGGTCGATGTTCGAGTCGGGCAGCGACGGAGTCGGTGATGACCTTGCAGTGTGTAGCGAAGCGTTGCAGAGTGCGGTGCCCACAGGACGCAGTGCAAGCAGCGGCTCGTTGACAGGGTCGGTATGACCAGGGTTGCGTTGCGAAGCAAGGCGTTGCTCTCGGCGGTGCTTTCAAGACACGGAATCCTGCGACGGACTCGATGACAGAGTTGGTTAACCTTTTCTTCTGCGGAGACGATCAGAGACGGTGCCCACAGACACAGTGAGGTCTTTGCTGCTCCTGAGACCTCTAGAACAGGGGGCAAGCTCAGTACAAGCCCTTGGAGATCTTTTCTTCAAGCAGGGGACAAAGCGAGCAGCAAAGTCCTTTTCTCCTTTCCTTGGCAGCAAGTAGCCACTGCAGGCCATCCCCAGAAGGCAAACAGCACAGGGGCAGTATTCATCCTCAGCTTCTCCGGCTCTTCTCCTTGGCAAAGCTTCCTCTTGATTCCCAGAAGTGATCTAAAAGGCTGGGGTCTGGCCCCTCTTTTATACACAAAAATCCTTTGTTCTCCGAGGCAGAGAGTGTCTGTACCCAGCCAAAACCAGTTCTGTCCTCACTGGTGCAGCTTTCTGGCAGGAGGTGGAGACAGCATTGTTGAAGGCAGACCAGGCCCATTCAGGTGAAAGGAAATCTCCTCCCCCTACTTTAAAGGCCGCCCAGGTCTATTCAGCTCAGCCCTGACTCATCAGGCTCTCTGTAGCCACTGCCCCTCTCCAGCCCCTGTCATCCAAAAGCCAGACATGCAATACACAAACCAGGCAGAGGCATACTGTATGGCTAAGCAAGAAAATACCTACTTTCTAAAAGTGGTATTTTCAAACACAGAATGTAAAAATCACCCTCACTAAGAGATGCATTTTAACATTCTGAGTTCAGGCATACTACACTTTTTTTTCCTACCTTGTTCTCGGGGTAGTTATGTTCATAAGATGTTATAAGCAAACCCCCCATTCTGTCCTATGGGAACAGGTAGCCTTGCAATAGTGAAAACAAAATTTGCTGTATTTCACTAGCAGGGCATGCCCTACCTTTCACATACAATGCACCCTGCCCACAGGGGTACCTTGGGCCTACCCAAGGGGTTACTAATATGTAAGAAAAGGAAAGGTTAGGTTAGGGCCTGGCAAGTGGGTACACTTGCCAATTCCACATGTCAGTACCAGACTACACACAGGCTCTGCAATGACAGGCCAGAGTTACATTTACAGGCTGCTTCTGTGGGTGGGACAATCAGTGCTGCATGCCCACTAGCAGCATTTGATTTACCGGCCCCGGGCACCCACAGTGCACTGTACTAGGGACTGACTGGTAAATTAAATAAGCCAATCATGGAATCACTAATTTACAACACAATTTACAAAGGGAACACTTGCACTTTGGCACTGAACAGCAGTGGCAAAGTGCCCAAAGCATCTAGACCAGCAAAACGGAGTCCAACACACAGCAAAAACACAGGAGGCCAAAGCAAAAAATACAGGGGAAACCCACGCCAATGATGCCAGGTCTAACAGTTACCAACCTTCTCCCCACAGAAACTGTACATGTTATAGAATGTAGTGAAAAACATAGCTGGATGTGTGTTTAACATGGGTCCTGATGATTTGTTGAACTGGAGCTCAGTCATCCATGTCAAATATAACACACGAAAGACCAATTACACCTTTCTTCTTTTGTTCCCAACTCATGCTTTAGATTGGACTTTACCATGTAAAATGTTGGACAAAACACTGAGTAGACAACCTGCTGAAATACCTAATACTGCATTGTGTGACTGTAGGAAATTGGGTTACTAGTAGAGAAGGGGGTGAGCTCTACTCAAGTAATAAACAGAATTCTTGTCAAGGTGAACCACAAACGTCACCAAAGAACCCTGTGTCTAACCCTCTGGTAGCTGGGGACAAAAGCAGTCAGACTTAACTTAAAGGCAATGTGTAAAGTATTTATGTAGCACACAAACAGTAATAAAGTGAAAACACAAGAAAAATCACAAACCATTTTAGAAAAATAGAGTAACATGTAATAAATAAAATTACACCAAAACAACAAAAATTCAATAGGCCGAACCAGAGTAATGAATTTTTAATTTTTCAGGTGAAAATAGTGCCACAAAGCACAGCTCGTGGTCATCTGGTTGCGCTGGACCGGGTCAAAGTCACAGACTTAGGTCAACCATGATCGAACATTTCTCCTAGTGAATGGTTTTCCTTCTCATAGTACAAGTCCATGCGAAGAGCCTCAGCTGGAGCTTCGTGTTGACGGGAGCCACTAGAAGATCGTTGTTGTGTGAAGAGCCAGTCGCGGCTGCACCTTCACATTTAGTGGGAGACACAGGCCCAAAATGTCTAGATTTTCAATTGTAGCTCTGTCTTTGCAGTTTGGAAGAAGGAGGAGTAGACTCTGATGCCAGTCCAGGGTCCTGGACCAGGTGGGGCACCTCTTTGGGATTAGGACTCATTCCAGCAGAGGCCAGCAGCCTTGCTCAGGCATGTTGAGTTGGTTCTGGTCACCTGGGCATTTGCGGAGAAGACCTCTGGAAGCTTGTTGTGACCCTTTAGTTCAAACAGGTCAACAGCCAACTGACCCTTGGAGTCACTTTGGGTATCCTAGGTTCAAGGCAAGCCGGTCCAACTAACTCTCTTCAGATTACAGGGCAGTCCTTTTTCTGAGTATTCCATAGGTCAAGGAGTGTTCTGATGAGAGGTTCTAGGAGTGCCACTTGTATACCCAATGTCAGTCTCTGTGTGGGGGTCCTTCTCTTTATCTATGCCTAAACTGGTTGTGGTCAGGTCTGCCTCTTCCCATCAATTTGGCTACAAACTGTCTAGATTGAAAATGGAAAGGCAGGCCCAGGTGTCAACTGCATTTGCCAGTGACAGGGCAGGCAGCTTCAGAAATCAAGAGGTAGTGGGCAGAGCCCTCAGGCCACCCTTTGAAGTGAAGGAAAAACTGTGTACAAAACTCCAGTCCATCCTGCTTAGGTGAGAGAGGAACACCCTTCCCTGACACCCAGAGTCCTTTTGTTCCCTGTCTGGAAGGAATACACATCATTATACACCTTATGAGATCCATTACAGTCATGTGATCCTGCACAGCAGCAGAAAGACACATTTGGTTTGGGCAGAAAAATGGCAAATTTCTGAAAGTGACATTTTCAGAACAGTAACTTAAAAATCCTACTTTACCATTAAAGAGAACTTTAAATTAATATTCAAATGATAAGTGAAATAAAGTGCAATAAAGTTCAATGAAAGACAACTGCCTCAAGTTGCACACAGACAAGACAGAAGTTCTTATCTTCGGCAGACACACCGGCCTTTGGAATGACTCTTGGTGGCCACCAGAGCTCGGACCTACCACCACGCAGAAAGACCATGCCCACAACCTCGGCATCAAACTGAACAGCTAACTCCCATGAGACAACAAGTCAACTCCGTTGCATCAACCTGTTGCAACACCATACGCATGCTCCGAAGGATCTTTGGATGGCTCCCCACCAGCACCAGGAAAAAGATGATTCAGGCCCTCATCAACAGCCGACTACACTATGGCAACGCACTCTATGCTGGCACAAACTCCAAAATCGTGCACAGACTCCAGACAATACAGAACACAGCAGCCAGTCTTATCCTCAACCTGCCTAAAAGAACACTATTCACCTAGTATCTAAGGGATCTCCACTAACTCTCCATCTACAAAAATTGGCAGATCAAACTCCTGACCCACGCATATTAAGCACTCCATTGGACCACACTATATTAACCACCTCCTCACCTTCCACCTACCCACCAGAAACCTGTGCTCCACACACCTCGCCCTCACACAGATGACTCGCATCTGCCGCAGCTGCACCAGAGGATGCTCCTTCTCTCACCTCACCGCCAAAGCATGGAACACACTCCCTCTCCACCTACGCACCTCACCCTTGCTCAGCCACTTCAGGAAGGGACTCCAGACCTGGCTCTTCAACTGAGACCTGCAGCACAGTGCCTGGATACCTCCAGGGTGATAAATAGCACTTTACAAATACTACTTGATTGATTGATTGAGGTAGCCGAGTATTAGTTTATGGGAGTGATAGCCTTGCTATAGTGAAAAACTGTCAGGGCATGTAAAACATAACACGTCCGCTTTTTTAAATCCCCTGCACCCTGCCCCATGTGCCTTTAGGTCCTACTTTAGGAGTGACTTATAAATATTTACAAGGAAGGTTTAGGCCTGCCAAAAAGATTTTCTTACCAGGTCAAAATTGCAGTTTAAAACTATACTACAGGTTGCAGTGGCAGACCTGAGGCGTGTTTTACAGTGCTACTTGAATGGGTGGCACAATGACTGTTGCAGCCCACTGGCAGCATTTGATTTACAGGCCCTGACTACATACAGTACCATATGTTAAGGACTTGTGAATTAAAGTGAACATTAAGTGAATTAAATGTGCCATTTGAATGAATGTGAATTAAAGTGGACATTAAGCGAATTAAATGTGCCAATTAAGTGCATACCAATTTTACAATTTTTAAGGGAGACAGCGCCTTGCACTTTACCACTGATTTGCTAAGGTAAAGTGTGCAGAGTCCTAATGACAACAAAAATGGATTTAGCAAAAAATAGGGTTATGAAGGCAGAAAGTCTGGGGTAATACCATGCCAAAGGTGACACGGCTAACACTGACTATGCACCAGTGGAAACTACAACGACAGTTCGCAAAAGGAACACTTTCTGCGCCAAAGGCTCTAGTCATTCTGGGAAGCAAAAGATACTTCACGTGGAAGATATTTTGAATAGTGATAGAAGTACTTCTTTAAAAAAACAAATAAGGCTGAAATTCTGGAGTACTTCAGGATAAATATGTGCCGAAAATAATATTGTTACTTTGGAGCTGTATAAAAACATTTCCCAGAGCTTTTTTCATAAGACAATTTACTCAAAAAAATCAACACAAACTAGGAGAGAGCTAAACATGTTGCTCTAAAAAAATTGAAAATTTGACCTCCAAAAGATGAAAACAATGTTTTGGGAAGGAGGCAATAAATGCAATAAAATCAGTAATTGTTAGAGTACAGTTTGGAACAAATGGAAAACAACCAGTTTAGTCACTGAGTAAAGTACATAGCAAGAAACAACTCACATGGGAGCAAAGAGATAAATGTATTATTTGAGGTTGTTTACAAGGACTTATACTCTGGGAAGTTTATATAATCCTTAAAGATGCATCGATTCTTTTCCTCTTAACCAGCGGCGGCTGGCATTTAGGAAGAGGGGGGGGCAGGCAAATGGGTGGTATTGGGTGCATGCAGGCATGGTGAGTGTAAACACAAGACAAAATAACCACTTACCTTGCTTGCTGCACTACTCCGACAATACTTCTCACTCCGTGATTTGCTCTGTCTCCTCAATTCCCCTAACCAATCCTGGTGCTGCTCTCATGCTGGTATCCAGCATGAGAGCAGTGGCAGGATTGAATGGAGCAGGCTGGCTGGGCGCTCCTTCAGGCCCTGGAGGCCTGTGCTGGGTCCCCATCCCACTGTCTAAGACAGCGGGGTGGGGAGCTTCAAAGTGTGCATGTCACTTTGGCCTGCTCAAGACAACCAACCAAAGGGACATGCGCACTGTGGAGCATCCAGCCAACCACTACTCCTATCCTCTGCAACAGAGGACATGCCCAGTATGTCCCTGGGCTCAGGGCTGGTGCTGCTGCAGCACGCTCAACAACAAAAAATAAATTGCCAATAAAATATTTTCATTGCCATTTTATTTATCCAGCACGACTCGCGGAGGGCAAGAGGGGTGATGCTCCCCCACCCTTGTGAAGAAACCGCCACTGCTCTTTACAACTAACATCACTTTAATCAAAAAGTAGAGAATGCCTAGATGAAAAGAAATCGGTAGCAGCAGCATGACAAAGGATTTTATCTATGAAAAATTGAAATCAACAGACCCAGACAAATTAACAATGAAACTCTAAGCCCACATTAACAGGAGTATATAACAAAGCAATTAAAATGACAAAATTTACACAAAAAACTGAACCGTCATGGATGATGTTTTTACAAAACAAATTAAAAGATTAACTTCTGTTTGCCAGATGTATTCTAGATAATGTTTACAAAGTGGTGTTTACCATGATGGACATTACAACACAAATGTTTAGAATGCACATAAGTACAACGAATGCCATTTTTAAGTGTTTTAAAATGCAGGACATAACAAACCCAGGTGAGTATTTTGCTTTTATTGTGAAGTTTTTTTGTTGCATAAAAAAGGAAGGATTTAAGGGTTTAATTATGGGTAATTAAGGGGTTAGAGGTGGGTAGTGGGAGAGGGGGTAAGGGGTATTTAGGGCTCAGGAATGGTTAGAGGTAAATAAATGTAAGGGTTTTTTAGAATTCAGGTACAGGTACAGGTAAAGTGAGGGAATGGTTTTTCGGGTAAGGGCATTTTTAGGTCGAGCCTAGCACAGCGCGCAAGCGCTGCTTAGGAGATGACCTCTTGGAATCGGTCTGTACTTTTTCGAAAACTCGTGCATGTACTGCACTGTTTCCAATGAGCACTCGTGCATGTACGGCATCCACCTTGCGGGAGCGAGCAGCGGCGCCATCTGTTTCCAATTATTGCGCCCGTGCTTGTTTACATTTGCCTGTCTCGCGGTCGCGTTAATTGGAAACAGATGGTGGTCGCGTTCACTTTTGCGGCCGCACGTTTCTTTTAACTTTGATGCTTATTCTTAGAAATCGGTCCCAATGAGACAACTGCTCTCACGGTATTTTAGGTGTCGTCTGTGTAAAGGTTACTGTGAAACAGCCTTAAATAAAAGTATTTGTTGAAACTGATGAGACTTTCCTCTTGAAAATGGTTCAAGTTTACCGGGATTTCCACTTGAATTTTTGGTAAAATGTTTGTTGTTCAAAGGTGGCCGCCTCTTTAAATAAAAGTCATTCAAAAGCTTTCACCACAAGGCGAAGTGTCAGCTTCCCACGAGCGATGCCTCCAAGAAGTCGGCTACCTGACCGAAATGCACCCCCCTCTCCTCCCAACAATCACTGATCCCGCCCCCATTGGACTCAGGATCACAGCTCCAAACTTTTTTCATGCACTTCGACCGCTGCTCTCTATCAACCCAAAGTGCATTAAACATCCAATAAAAAAGAGCAGGCTCCTACTCATCCACACGGAACTGCTTCTGGGTCTCCAACCTCGTGTCTGTTTCTTCTGCCGCTTCCGCCCGTCCCTGTTTCTTCTCCCCCCCCAGCATGCTGTGGCTGTGCTGTTTTATTTGTGCACTTCCATTTCATCGTTGGTACATGGGGATAAGTTCACTCGCGGACATGGTAGGATCAGCCAGAGCATTCATCACAGCGCAATCAAGGAAACATTTTGGAATAAAAATAAATGCCAGTGTTGAGATTGTAGCATCGAGCCTCATTCTGGTCACACCTCCTCTAGTGGCCTGCTACTAAATGTGCTTAATTGTACTTTATTTTTTTCTACGTTTCCTAACCTCTCGCAATTAACTTCCGATGAATGTCCCACTTCGAAACAATGCGAGCATGTGACTCTGACAAGTTTTGTGTTCGGCTGCATGGCAGCGATTCCCTGTCACTTGGATGGCTGCTTAGCTGCTCCCCAGTGTGCTGTGCATGCCACTGGTATCACAAGCTGAGGCTGAAGCCAGCAGATAACTGGTGCATCTGAGCGGTACCGAGCATTCTGCAATAATGTGGATACTGCAGTTGGTGAGTGAGTTCACCTACCTCCTTAATGAGCCCCCTTCACCTCCGAACCATCAGCTGCCCTGCATCTCTCAACTGTGCTCGAGCCTCGGCGTGCATCGGAGCTGCTTCTCTCATACTCGTAGGTCCCCTGCAGGCAAGACATTACATGTACATGCCAAACATATTGCTTCTTCTCCAACCAGAGACATCCATTTTTAAGTTCAGACAGCACTGACCTTTTAACAATACATTGCATTCTGGGACTTGTGGTATTGCTTTTAATATTGTTGCATATGGTATAAAAATCATAATTTGTTAAATGTTAGTTGGTTGAGCCATAGCTCATTGAAGATGTGGTGTGTGACATGGATCGACTTGACAATTATGGTACCATGCCTTCAAATCGGTATGAACGTGCAGCAAAATGGTTAAACAGCTAGGTGCAGTACTTCTCGAGCGGTTTGGCTCATGAGTTCCCTTCTTGTTAATTTAAATAATAGGTCGAGGCAGCAGGGTGAACGAGACTTGTTACTAGGTCCTGCACTTTGCCAAAAGCTGGTTGCTTCTGTGGTGTGCTGCTTTTGACAAGTTAATGTTGATTATCCACACAATTCCACACCACACAATTCAACTCCACACATTTCCAATCCACACCACAAAATTTGACACCAAACCACATAATGCAACTCAACAACACAATTACACAACACACCACATACATCCAATCCACACCACAAACGTTTGCACCAAACCACACAATTCAACTCAACAACACAATTACACAACACACCACATAAATCCAATCCACACCACAAAATTCCACATCATGCCACAAAGTTCAACAGCACACCACATAATTAAACTACACCACATGCCCCTCCACAGCACAAAATGCCAATCCACATAATTACACTATATAACACACAATCCCACTCCACATATTTCCAGTACACTCAATACCACACAATTACTATCAACATATTTCCACTGCATACTATGCCACATAATTCCACTACACAAATCCACTTCACACCACAAAATTCTACACCACACAATTGCCCAACTAATAATTCCTATCCAACCCACATAATTCCATTACACACCACATACATAACACATAGGTAAAAAAATTGTCATTTACAGCGCCAATAGCTCTAACTCAAGCAAATGCAAAACCTATTGCATTTCTAATGCTTGTTTAATAGGGTGGTTCAGTTGTACATAATGCCTTCCTGGCTATATATAAGGTAACAAAAATGCTTATAACACTTTTCTATTATAACTTTCCAACATGCTGCACAGCAGGCTCACTGCTCTACACCATGGCTTAAAGACATTGGCAAAGCCAATAGCTCCGGCTAAACACTTACAAGGTCCCAAAGGCGAGACCTATTGGCTTTGCCAATGCTTGTTAATGGTAAGAGGTGGGTAGAGGTAAAAAAAGGTGTTGGATTTTTTAGGGTTTAGGGGTAGATATAGGTAAAGGGAGGCAATGACTTTTTAGAGTTCAGGGGTTCAGGGGTGGATAGAGGTAAAGGAAGGTAAGTGGGTTTTTTCTCAAACTTTCTTTATTACTTTTCCAGGCATAAAACTATACAGTGACCACAATGCAAAGGTAGGAGACCTTTAGTACATCTTAACACACAAAGGGAAAGTGATATATCACCTACTAGTTAGTGGCATGCTTCATCATTGGCTTTCAAACTAATAGAGAACACCTTCAAACGAACAAAGGGAACTGGGTTCAAATAACCGAAAAAAACTATCTCCCCTTGTGCTGATTCAATCAATCTTGTGGAACACCCCTATTGTTCTTCTATTATCACATTCATGCATACATACCCAAAATGCATAAAACCTGTTTTTTGCAAAAGATGTCTCCTCCTTTATTAAAAAATGTTCCTTTTATATTCATGTAACGCTGAATCACAGTAATTGATATTTATATACAGAACCACAGACTCAATGTCAATATTCCAAATAAATATTTCATAAAATTCTTTCATCGATCAATCTTATACTAAGGGCCGATTCCGATGTCGTTTGGAAGGCCTCCGAATCGGATTTGGCTTTACCAAATCCGATTCGTAGCCCTTCTTTACGACCGAATCATACACAGGTCCGAACGACCAAGTACGATGCGAAGAGCGCTTACGTGCTGAGCGAATCTTTTCCGAATACGATCATGCCCATACGACTCATTTGTAGACGAATCGTGCCACGCAATGGAGCCGGTTTCCAACCGAGCGAGTATGATGCACGATTCGGACAGCCGCTTCGCCTCGCTCTCAGCGAGACGAAATGGCTTTCGCAAGCGTACTTCGGGGGGCTGTAGCAGGCCCCTTTCACCCGGGGCCCTTCGAATCTGTCCCGGGGGGTGCCCATGGGTCCCCCCGATCCAAGCATGCACAGTCTGGCGGTCACCATAGGGTGTCCGCCACAGGGTGTATGCTTTTCCCCACCCACCCCTTTTTTGCTATGGGAGCCTGTGTACGCTTCTGTATGCAGGCTCCCATAGACTTCAATGGAAGTCCGAGTGAATCGAGTCTGTATGCTTACGGACGCATCGTACTCGCTCGCTCGGACTCCTGGAGCAAGTTTCATCTGGAAAGCCCTCCGGACGAGATCGGAATCGGGCCCTAAGTTGTAAAACAAAAACAGAAGGCCTCCTTTGTCATTCCTCCTATTTACACTTGTTGCTTAAAAATCACAATATTCATACACTGATTTTTATCTGTGAATCTCTGCACATGAATTACTCTTAATAAACATGTCACATATTATCAAAATCCCATACAAGCAATTTAAAAAAAAACTGTAAATCAAACCAATGTTCATACAAATATAGTAAAAGCAAAGTGTTGACGCGGCGTTTCAGTGGACTTCTTCAGGACAAGCTTTTATTTTTAAAAGACAGTTGGGTTCTCTCTATGGACAGAAGTATAAAATACAACAGAAAATACTGTTAAAGCCTTTCTGATCAGTATGGATCAGAGTCCCCACTATCTTATCTAGGCACTTAGTTAGCATCTGGGAGTAGATCTTATAATCACTATTGAGCAGTGAAATGGGTCTATACAACTCACATGCCCTTGGATTTTTGTTTGGATGAAGAAGAATGGTTATGAAGGCAGAATCCCACGAGGATGGTAGATCATGGTTAGAGATAAAAATGGAATTATAAAGTTGCAGCAAAATAGGGGCTAACTCTTCTTTTAGTATTGTGTATATTTCATTTGGGAGAGCATCCAGGCCTGCGGCTTTCCCTTTCTTTAAGCTGCTTATAGCTTTAGCAACATCTCCCATGCAAATAGGACTATTCAGTTTTTCTCTTAAATCCCCCTGGAGATGTGGAAGTTCTAAATCTTGAAAAAACGCCTCAATTTTCTTCCTTGCTTGATATCTTGTCTTCTGTATACAAGTCTTGAAAAAACTGGACAAATGCGTTTTCAATTTCACAGGCTTCCGAGATTATGTTGCCTGAATTCTGGCATTTTAGATCTTTAATAAAGTTCCTGGACTGATTAGCTTCAATCTTCGAAGCTAGCAATTTTCCGCACCCCTCCCCGTACTCGAAATGGGATAGCTTACTGGCCTCCCATTTCCGCCTTACTACAGCCTCCAGATATTCAGCTAACTTAGATTATTCTAGTTGCAATTCCTGCTCGATTTGGCCTATACTTAAAGGAGTAGGGGGCTGTGCCAGAGCACTTTGGAGAGTATTTATGGAGACTTCAAAAGTATTAATTTACCCCCAGACCTTTTTGCTTTGTGCAGAACTTAAGCAGGATAAGATGCCTCTAAAAAATGCCTTATATGTGTCCCAGGCAATATTTAGAGGGGCTCAATCAAGGTTAAAAAGAAAAAACTCCTTTGTAGCTGCTCTGAGATTTTCCACAACCAAAGGATCTAAAAGCAAAGTATGATTTAGTGTCCATCGCCACAGGGGAGCTTTATCTCTAAACATGATCTCGAGAGAAACCGCATACTGGTCCGATAGATGTTCAGGAACGTGCGAAACTTTCCTGATGCTTTTACTAATAGTGGAGTCTACCAGAAAAAAGTCCATCCTGGAACGATGACCGTGTTTTTTATTGTGGAAAGTGAAGTGTCCCCTTTCTGTCCCATCCCTATGACTCATAGACCTCCAAATATCTACAAGACCTGTGTCAGCTATCAGTTGTTTCAGGGCCCCTCTCATGTTAGGGGTTGACATCGCTGCCCTCTTAGAGGTTGTATCTTGTGCTGGATCCAAACATACATTAAAGTCACCTCCCAATATGATAGGATCACTTATATCCACTAAATGCAAAAATAGGGTGCATAGGGGCGCGGGGTCATCTAAATTAGTGCCATAATATCCCACAAAAGCCAACCAAACATCATATATTTTGGCCTTGGCTATTACCCATCTACCCGATGGATCTACTACACACTCCCCCAGTATAGCTTGAATGGATTTTTTTAAAAGAAGGGCAACCGCTTTCACTGTACAGGACTGAGAAGTGTATGTGCAATGCTCGATCCATTGCTGACCCCTTAAGATCTCAGGCCACTCTTCCTTGGCCAGGTGTGATTCCTGAATAAAGAAAACACCTATATCTATAATTCTCAAATACTCCAAGATTTTCCTCCTTCTTACTTGAACCCTAAGACCGTTGACATTCCAGGATAAGATCTTTAAAAGCCTAGGCTTATCCAAATTTGCCATATATTAAAAAAGTAATTTAGAAAATAAATGCCTGCAAACCTAGTTCTTCTAATCAGACTAGGAGACATACATAATTGAAAAAAGGATCCTGATCTAAAATTTACAAAGGAGGACAATTTTTTTTCATTTTTTCCCACATGCTCCCCCACCCGGTGCAGTAGTGCTTTATTTACATTTTCTTGTGGCTTTCCCCCCCTTACCAGTGACCCCCCCACCCCAGGGAACCCTCCCTGTAAACTAGAGGTATACTGGTGTTGTTTACCTCATATGAACACTCTCACTATGCTACGACAGGAAGAATTGGAGTTATACTTGTTGTGCCTTAATCTGATCGATGAATGTGGTGACTTTACTTGGGTCCCTAAGGTTATACATTTTGTTGTTTCGCATCACCCTCAGCGAGGCGGGGAATCGTATGTTTGCGGTGGCTCCCATCTCCCTCAATTCTAGGATGAATTTGCCCGATTCCCACTGCCTATCTTGAGTGGCGCGCAAGATATCTGATCTAATGCGGAAGGGCCAGTCATCTTTTTTAAAGACTCCTGCTTTGAGGGCTCCTGCGAGAATTTTTTTTTTAAGGTGTAAGATTTGAAGTTCACAAGGATCCTTCTTGGATTTTTCTTTCCTGGTCGCCTTGTGAATGGATCCCTATGTACTCTTTGGATATCCTCATCTAAGCTACACTGGTCGATTTCCATATTAAATTCTTTCAGGAGGTTTATCACAAAGCACCTTATGTCTCCCTCTTCGAGGCCCTCGGGAACATTCAAAATTCGGATGTTGTTCCTTCTAGCATTATTCTCTAGAGATTCCAGCTTATCTCTCAGATCTTTCTCACTGTTCTTCAGGCTCTGTATCTCTCCCTTATTGGCGTTTACTTTTTTGGAAAGGTCCTCTAGTTAGACCTCCATAGCCCCGACTCTTTCCACCAAATTGTTAATCTTGGTTTCCAAAGCCTCAACGGTGCCTTGAATTTTTTGCTGATTTAGTTCGGAAATCGCAAACTTCTCCCTGACATGTGTTAACAGGGTAGTTAGAAGTTTCTCAAGTTCAGGACGCTGTGCATGGAAACTGCATCACTTCATTCCTGAAGTGATTCAAGATGAACTGGCATCCCAAAACGTGGTGTCAATTACCGAAATAGTAGTTTGTGAACTGTCAGACTGTCACATCATCTGGTGGGAAATGCCTCCACCCAACAGGAAAACAAGCATACAATCACAAGGATATACCATAATTGATTACATCGGGTAATTTCCACAAAATCAATCTGGAGATGATTGAAGGGGCCATCAGACTTCCCTATGTGACTCATGGTCACCACAATCTTTTGCCCACATTTTGCTTTTGGCAAATCACACAGTGCTGGCACAGATTTTGTATGATTGCACAAAAGTGTGGATTATGCCATAACTGTCTAAACATCAACATCATCATGTCTCTTCCCACGTGTGTTGGGCCATGCATGTGTCTTACCATGGCAGATAACATGGAGTCTGGAAGTACATGCTTTCCATCACTGGATACCAAATGTCACTAAAATCTTTAACACATCCAATCCTTTCCCACGTTTCATTTCTCTGAGCTTATTCAAAGTCTGCACAGTGTTCAATAGCTTGTTTGGTACAATTTCTCTCTTGGCATTGCATGACTCATCCATGTGGAATGTGTTGGACTCAAGAGTGCAATATTGAGTGATCTCATCCGCATACTGGTTGCCTCTGGTAACACAATAATTTGCGTTCTTGAGTGCAGCACACTTTACCCCAGCTATCTTCTTTGGTAATAAAAGAGCTTTCAGTGGGTTGGAGACATACATCCCATTTTTAATCGGTGAGCCAGTGGAGATCATGAATCCTCAATGTGACCACAGCTGAACAAAGTCATGCATAACCCTTCTGATATAGAACAGGCTCTGGTAAGGGCAATTATTCCCGCTACTAGTGCAGAAGTTACGTGGCACAGGTAGGATGCTTCTACAACCCCGTTTAGGTTGCATAGAGTATATGCTGCTTCTAGGATGCTGCATCAATCTCTCAAACAAGAGCTTTCGACAAACATGGTATCGTCAGATTCAGGAAGGGGAACATCCAGTATGTTTTGTCTTGGCTTTGTGCATAACTCAGTAAAACTCACACAATCGTGATTGAATTCTCCCTCTTCATCTCCTTTTGGGGTGGGCCATAGAGAAGCAGGGTTTAAGGTGTTGCATCTTCTTACAGACACATTGTCTGCACCCAGAATGGTTCTCTCATAGCAGGTTAATTGGCTGTTAATTAAATGTTGTGTGAGGGTGTGAATCATGAGAATTTCAATGGAGTGTGGTGCCATCACAATGAGTAGATGACCCATCACGATCCCCCTTGTTTGCTGAATGCTCAGGCTAACCGCTGCAACTGCTTTGAGACAACCAGGCAATGCTGTAGCTACACAATCAAGAGTTGCTGAAAAACAGCCAATCGGATGTTTGCTCTCTCTGTGCATTCGTATCAACAAAGATATTGCACAACCATCTTGCTCATGGCAAAAGAGTATGAACTCTGGTGTAGTCTGGCATTCTAAGAGCAGGTGCATGACAAAGTATGTTTTTGAGCTTCTGGAAGGCTTCCATGCTTTTGCCATCCCTTGGCCATTGACATCAGTGTATGTGAGCCTCAGCAAAGGCTTTGCCACAAAGGAAAAGTTTGGGATCCATTGCAGGCAGTAGCCAACCATGTGCAAAAACATTCGTACTTCTTTCTGTATGGTCGGAAACTCCATCTAAAGACCTGCTTGAATGCGCTCACAGGACACCCTCCTGATTCCATTCTCAAATTGATGTCCCAGATACTTGACTTTTTTTTTTTAAATACTGCAACTTTTCAGGGGAAACTTTATGCCCGTTCTAAGCTAAATGATTGAGCAGGGAAATGGTGTCTTGCCTTCAAGTTTCTTTTGTCATTGATGGAATCAGTGAATCATCAATGTAATAAATTAGTGTCGCACTTTCTGATATCTACAAGGTCTATAAATTCTTTTTGAGTATTTAATTGAAATATGATGGGCTCTCTGTATGCCCCTGAGGAGCGCAACACCATACAAGAGTTTTCTCTTGGAACCAAAACACGAAGAGAAACTGACTCTCTTCCTGAAGGGGAACAGAGAAGAATGCCTGACAAAGGTAAATGATGGTGAACCCCTCGGCCTCTGGGGGAATTTGGAGTAGGATTACCATAGAGTTTGGTACCATGGGATAGCATTGAATGACTATTTGATTAATCTTTCTTAAATCCTGCACCATCCTCCATTTTTTTATTTGCTTTGTGCAAGGCCATATTTGGAAAGTTGTGTGGACTCCTGATGTCCTCTTTCAATATGCCATGTTCTAACATATTCTCAATGACAGAATTATTCTGGCAACGGCTTCTGGGGTCATCATCATCATCAACAAAGCTTTATTCGATTTCTGTTTTAAAAATCATAAAAGCACATAAGATCACAGTACATTACACAGTAGGAGTAAAAAGTATCAAAATGTAAAACTAGTTCATTTAGATCCGCCCCTAGCATCTCGGAAAGACAAGTTCATTGCTATCATGTGTTCCGTAATAAATCGAACATTCATATTACAATAGTTTTCCAAGATTAAGTACACTTCAATCGATCAAAAAACCTTGTTCGCCTGGTTCATATTCAATCATAAAAGCATATAAAAACACACACAAACAAATTTGTATTTTAAATAGAATCACAGGCCACAATACATTAAAAGATATATACCCGTAACACAAATCATCAATCTCATGCCATTCCCGCTAGCTCATTTCTTTCTCAACACATTGTTTTCCTAAGACTGAGCACTTTTTTAATAAATAGGGCAATCCTACACGCAATGGGTGCATTTTCTAGATGTTGCAAGCAAATTAGTGCTGGGCGGCACTGTCTTAAGCCATATGCTCTTAGTACGGGTGTCAGTAGTACTTTTCTTTGGTTCAAATAAAATTTACAAAAAAACATCTCATGTATTGTGCTCTGTGATGATTGAGAATCACAGGGGCAAGATGGTAATTTATGAGACCAGTCATTCATTACTGGGAATGACACTAATCTGTGAATCGTGCCCAGTCTAAACCTAAATAACAACATTCTATCAAACCCACTGGGCACGAAAGAGAGATAGGGCTCTATCACCTCAGTAGTGAGTGTTAGCTGATGATGTAGCACACTAGGGGGCATATTAGCAAGAACGGCGTTAAAATTATCGCCGTTTTAGCGGCAGGAAACTGCCGCTAAAACGGCGATAATGGGCTTGCTAATATGCGTTATAGAATTCCAATAGAGCCCAGGTTAGATGTCCTGCACATCTAACCTGGGCTTCTATTGAAATTCTATAACGCATATTAGCAAGCCCATTATCGCCGTTTTAGCGGCAGTTTCCTGCCGCTAAAACGGCGATAATTTTATCGCCGGTCTTGCTAATATGCCCCTAGTTTTTGAAAGCTCATCTGCTAATCTTACTTCACTCAAGTGCGCTAGACCTATTAATTTTAAATCCTTTCTGGAGATTCCGGTCATTTGATTGGGGTTGGTATAATACTCTGGGTGACCTATTACTTGTAAAAAGTTTCCACATACTTCATCCAAGGGATCGTTCGTACTCCGTCAAGTTTCATTATGTCTTGCATAATGGTTCTATTTAACTCTGTCTTGTCCTTTGTCCATATCCTATGCCAGAGGAGAATGGGTTCTAATTTAATAAGATCCGAAACATATGTTAAACCTAATTCCTCATGGCAGGCAAAGGTGGAGGTACTTTGCGGTGCAGACAAGATAAAACGTAAAAAACGTTTTCCACCAATTGAATCGCTTGTGTATTCGCAAACCCCCATACCCCTGCACCATACATAGCAGCTGAGAGGCATTTTGCCTTATAAATTAGCAGTATCTCTCTCGGTGGTTTACGTCCCAGATTCTTACAAAAAGTGACAAGTGCACTTGTTGCTCTCATAAACGCGTATTTCTTTGCAATTATAGTTTTTGCCCAGGTATCATCATCATTGAATAGGATACCCAGATATGAAAAACTTAAAGTTTGCGATACCTTTTGCCTTCTAAAAATATTTCCCTGCCCCTACCTCTAAATTTCCTATGTCCACAGTTCATAATGAAAGTTTTGGTTATGTTAATATTTAAACCCAAATTCTTCATAAAATCATTAAAACTGCCTAAAACCCGTTGGAGACCATTTTGCGTACGAGCCATCAAGACTGCGTCGTCCGCATATAAAAGAGTAGGTATCGGACGACCTCCTACTTGAGGAAAATCTTGGCCACACTTAAGTAGCTCGTCTCCTAAACTGTTAATATATAAGTTAAAAAGGAAGGGGGCCAAAACACAACCCTGCCTGACCCCCCGCCTGATGGGGAAAGCTCTTGTACACTCACCTCCCTTACCATATCGGACCGTAGCCACCGCATCACTGTATAATTGCTGTAAAAAGGCTACAATATTCGATTCCACACCCATCGTAACTAAAGTCTGCCATAACTTACAGTGTCTCACCGAGTCAAACGCCGCCGTTAGGTCCACGGAGGCCATAAACAGGCGGCCGTTTTTTGCCCTAATGTACTTTCCCACTAACATTGATAAATTTAGACTTTGCTCAATAGTGCCTAACCCTTCTCTAAAGCCGTACTGTAAATCCGAGAGGATACCAGCCTCTTCTGCCCATATTTCCAACCGTTCTAAAACAATCCTCCCTACCACTTTCACCATTGAATCAAGGAGGGAAATAGGCCTATAGCACCCAGGATTAGTTCTCTCCCCTTTTTAAAGATAGGGATTATTGTTGATTCTACCCATGAGCCTGGTGGAGATGATTTTAAACTTGCATTAATAACCTGAGTAACTAAAGGGCCCCAAATATGGACATTGTATTTAAACAAGTCCACTGGGACCCTATTGGGTCCTGGGGCTTTACCACACTGACTCCGAGATAGAGCCTTAGCCACTTCCCCCAATGTTACCTGTAATACTCTCAACGGCTGGACCTGTTGATGACTAGTATTCAAACTACTCTCAGAATCATCCACCAAATTCTCATCATAAACTTTGGAGAAGAAGTTTACCCACTCCTCTTCAGTGATTGCGATCTCTATTGAGGGACCCTCTACTGAGGTCAAGAAAGGTGATCTTACTGCCCTCCAGAAAGCCACATTATTTTTCTCTTGCGCAGCTAATTGCAGGGCTTCCCAGGCCTCATCCCTTAGGCCATCTTTCCTTAACTTTAATGCTCTCTTATATTCATTCCTTGCTGTTCTTACCTCAAAAATAGACCTCGGTTTCTTGTTTAGAGCTTTCCTTAGCTTAGAGTGGGCCCGTGAACAATTCTTATCAAACCAACCCTCCTTTTCTTGTTTTTTCCCAAACTGTACCCATAAGAGATTCTTCACCTCCTTGGAGATTTCTATATATGACTGTACTATCTCTTCACTGGGAGAGTTCTCATTTAAACAAATGTCCATTGCAGATTTACTATTGGCTATCAGTTGTTTTGTGAGTCCCTCAGGGTCTACCTTAGACCACCGTAGAGAGTACCCATTTATTTGGTTTAGAACAAGATTACCTGGTAAAATATTACCTCTTTTATTCTTATACTTGGAGTGATTATTCAAAGGGGGAATGATCCCTAAACATAGAGGGTAATGATCACTTATTGCAATCTCCCCTACCTTGAAAGAGTAAATCCCTAAGGAGTGAGACTGGGAGACCAACATATAATCTATTATTGTTTGAAACCCTCAATCATTAAAAGTGTTAGACAGAGGTACAGGGGGAGTTAAAAGATCGTTTACAATACTCATATCAAACATAAACATAAATTCATTAAAATTTTCTCCAGTTCTTGTATGTTTAAAATGGGTACAAGCTTCATCTGCCTCCTGATCCAACCACACATTCTAGGGTCAATAAATACACAGGGGGGACAATTAAAATCACCCTGGACAATTATCATACATTCTTTTCCTCCTGCTTTAGATATATTATTCAGTTTCCCGCTCAGTTCTTTTATCACGGTACCTAAGATTTTCAATGGGGGCATTATTATAAAAGTTTATGATAATCACAGAGTGTGTTGTACTACATACAGCTTCTATAATATGGTAGTAACAATCTCCTTGGTAAAATATAATTTTATCCAAGGTCAAACAATTTGAAATAAAGGTGCAGAGTCCTCCTTTTGGTCTACCCCCCTTACTTTTTACAGCCGGAGTGTAAAATGTTTTAAAACCACTAATATGTATCGGCTCAGTGCACCATGTTTCCTGAAGACTTATGATATCCTGACCTTGGATAAATTTCGACCACTCTGGGTTATCAATCTTTAAACGCAACCCAGCTATGTTCCATGAGCAGATGTTCCACATCATGGGAGAGTGAGGAAACACGGTGCTTCTCATACTCTGATGGATTGAGCAGTTAGGGTTATTATCACCTAGACCCCTAGGATCAGTATATAGTTCGCTACCCACCACCTGTTCAACCATTATGTTTACAGGAACCGGTATTTCACCTGAGAACATTTCTTGGCCTAAGGGAGGTGGGGGAATTATTAGCCCATCAGTAAATAATACACTCCTATTATTCTACTTGCCGTTGGATAAATAATCATATGAAACTTCTCCTCCTAAACTCAAGGTGGATACATTACACAGTCAATCTATCTCCTCCAAATTGTTCAGAGGCTCAAAATGATTAGAAGTAGGTACAGTATATATATTTGACAGAGGAACATTTAAAAGTCCTCATCTCTATAAGACCATGCTGGTTTAGGAGGATGATAAAAGAAACCCAACGGAACCACACTAATCCCCTTACTCCTTACTGGCCAATTACCTACTCTTTCCATTATGTTTTGGACCAGTTGTGGGGAAGAGAAAGACAACAGTATACAATCACCAATCAGGGTTTTATTAGAATGGCCTACCCAAGCAATACGCCGGGCCATTCTAAATTCCGAAAAAAGGCTATTATAAATTCCCGTTTTCCCTGATAAAAAATGTAGAGCCTTATTTCTTTAAGCCAACCAATTTTCTATTTCTTCAGGTGGAAGTGGCGGAACATTAACCAGTATCACAGTTATAGGTGTTGCATCTGGAGGTAAATGTAGGGTATTTGGAGCTTCTAATAAAGGCCGCGATGGATATTGCAAACTTGAAGAGGTATTAATTTTATCTCCTTGACCTCTTGTACCAACATGTCGGCCTTGAAAATCATATCCATTATGCTCTCTCTGTAAATGCAGTAGGTCCTCCCTTTGGTTCTCTGCCACCCTATCTCTCACCCTTCCCGGATATAAAGTTCGCTCTGAAGTATTTGTGGCAATTTGTGTGAACCGCCCTGTGTGTGATTGGTTTTTATCATATATAACCCTAGACCCACTCGCCTGACATACAGGGGTTTGAGCACCTACCAACTGGTGGGCATTATTGTCTGAAGGGATATTACTACTCACACTCGTTGTAATTGTCTGGGAATTCAATCGCTTCTCTATGTTAAGTAGCCGGCCCTCCATATTATCCAGCTTGCTAAGGACAGGCATCAATAAGTCAGTAAAAATTTCCCTTATTTTAATACAAAGCTCTCCAACATTTACATCACGGGTGATATTAATTGGGGCATTAGTCTCCCCTGACTGAGAAATTATCTGCGGGGGGGCCACTATAGGAACAATTGTTTGATTTTTGCCCCCAATATTTGCATGTCTAGCTACGCCCTGTCCTTTTCTTTTCTTGGCGGGTGGTTGTTGTGGTCTAACCTGGCTAGCTTTAGACTTCTGTCCCCGTGTCCTTACAGTTGTTTGCTTTTCCGCACTAGGAAACTTCTGTCCTAAACTGCCATCCAGAGCATTGACTACCGTGGGAATTGAATCCAAAGATACGTGGATTAATGACGTTTCCCTATTCTGTGCCATCATAGTGGCTGAGTCATTTGCATCTATGTCTGACAGGGGTGCTTGGGTTATCCTTACCAGGGGGTCCAGCGAAAGTCGCCGCTCGGTCAACTCTATTTCGTGTATTAGTGCAGATTCTGCTCTCGTCAGAAAAGCATCTAGCGTACCCACAACCCCCTTCCCTACTAATTTCTTTCCCTTACTCATCACTCAATGCTTTCCGATCAACTACTCCGGAATAGTGGTAGAAACTATGTCAGTGCAACTTATCGTTTCGACAATTTGGTATTCCCTAGCGATGATCTTAAGAATAACACAAAGTCTCACCGCTGGGCCCAATGTTAGATGGGTGCTCCGGCCCAGCCCCGACCGGTCTCGGATGGGCGCAGATGGGCCCGCCCTTGGTCCGGGCTTCGCCCGCGCGCGTCCCGCGTTGCGTGAGCCCCAGCCGAGTTAAATACACCCCTTTGGCACTGGGTGATGTTGCGGGTGATGACACACTGGCCTGCGCGGCGCGTTGCAGCGTGGGGGTTGTAGTCCTTAGCCCACGCTGTTGAAGACTCCAATAGGATGAGGAAATAGCTGTGCAAAATAACAATAAAGTTCAGGGCAGGAATCCCATTTGGAATAAAAACATCACGAACTGTGCAAAAAGGCAAAGAAAGATCTGTTCTGGGGTCATCTTGTAAGGACACGTTTGAGGGAAAACTGCATCTAAAGATTTATTTTTGGGGGTTTAGCACCCTTAATAAATCTAATCTCCCTACCTATGAAACCCTATACATCTTTTCAGGCTGTTTCTTTTTAGATTTGCATTTAAGTCCTCCTTGAGCTAAGAGCCGGGTATAATCTGACTACAGATTCCAGTGCCTGAAATTTGAACTTAGGGCCTCATTTATGGGTTTTTTGCCATAGGGCAGCGCAGCAGGCCTTGCTGCTTCGCTGCCCTATGGAAAAAGTTACCCCCTTATATCACTCCTCTTCTTTACTTTCAGCCCCACTGCCCACTTGCTTCATTCCTTCATGAAGAAAAACGCGACAAAGAGGACGGTCCCTTAAAGAGTCAGGACTTCCAGGACTATCGCTCCACCTATGTTACAGAGACAGAAGGACCAATCAGTACCAATCAATTTCAATACTTTACTTTATTCGGTTACATAAACGTCAAAAAATCAAAACAAACATCAATAAAAATCCATCAGGATACAAAAGCAAATCAATACGACCATTTTAGACCAATTGTTACAAGGTTTATGAGAAAGGCCCCACCCTCACAGTTAATCACAGCTGGACCTGAGCCTGATGGCAGCCCTTAATAAGCTAAGCGTAAACAGTACTGAATCATTTAAAAGAAGTTGCAAAAAGATAAAAGCAGGTCTAACCCCCTTAAAACATGCTTTTTTAAGAACAGGAATAATAAAAGACTTTCTGGGAACCTCATAAAAGCCATAGAACATTAAAAAGTGCATCATATCCTGTGAAGACTGACCCTCGCAACCACAGGGTATGGGGCACTGTCTTCTATGGGCACTGCGTGGTTGGGCCAAAAGGTAATGAAAAAGATCGAACTGAAATCTGGTCAATAAAAAGCGGTCATGATTGCTTTTGACCCCTAACAGATATGGTTCAGTAGTTGGCACAGTTTTCAGTACGATGTACCTACACACACTTGGCTTTCTCAACTCTGCTTCCTCTCTATCCCAGTTACATCTTGTTGGACTTGGCCCTTTTTGCAGGGTCATCCCTGAACTTTTTTGCCTTCCTCCTAGCCTTTTTTCTGAAATGGTGTTGGTGGTTCTAGGACTCTGGGCACTTTAGCACAGCTGTCCAGTGTAAAGTGCGTGTGCTCTTCGTGGTGAACATGGTAAGATTGGTCTACATCTGTTTGGCGTATTTAATTTACATGTCAGTCCCTTGTAAAGTGGTATCTCAGATACCCAGGGCCAGTAAATTAAATGCTACTGGTGGGCTTGCAGCGCTGATTGCGCCACCCACCAAAGTAGCCTTTCAAACCTGTCTCAGGCCTCTGCCATTGCAGGGCCTGTGCGCGCAGTGTTACTGCCGCTGTGACGTGGCACCTAAAGTGTGTGCCACGTCTGTGACCCCCCTTTTACTGCATGTCAGTCACCCCTAAGGTAGACCCTAGCTAGCCCTATGGGCAGGGTGCATTGTAGGTAAAAGGTAGGACATGTACCTTAAGTGTGTGTCATGTCCTGGTAGTGACAAACAGCCATTTTGGTTTCTCACTGCTGTGAGGCTGCCCTCTCAAAGGAATGCATTGGGGATTCCCTGATAAGTGTTTCAGTGGTTATTCCTGATATGAGAGGAGCAGCGTGGTCAAGTTTGGTATGTTTGGAATAGTAATAATAAATGCTGCGCAATGGTGTGCCCAGATTTATTATCACTATTTTAGACATGCCACGTTTAGAAGTTGGCATTTCTGTGTGCTATGTGTCTGCCTGCCTGATGTGTATTGCATGTCTGGCTCTGGAGTTACAGGGGCTGGTGAGGTGTGTGTGGCTCCAGGGAGGGCAGGGTGAGTCAGCACTAGGCTGAATAGGGGATCTGCATTTGGAGTAGTGGGAAGAGTAGCCCCCTGACCCTGAATAGGTCTGTGCCTTCCTAGGTGAATGCTGGCTCAGCCCCCCTGTGGTGTGTCTGATGACCGAGCCCCCAGCTGACAAAGGGGAAGAGGAGCCCTGTAAACAGAGTGCTCCAATACCCCCCAGAACCAGTTGGGACTGGTTCCCCCAGCCCTGTGCCAGGGCAGAACAAAAGAGAAATGTGGTATAAATATTGGGGCTGTGACCCCATGTTTTTGCGCTTCCTTGTGACTTGGGGGGGACTTGCTGCTTCTGGGCCCCAGGAGGAACCACCACGAGGGACTGCCTCCCTGCTGGAGGGCCCTGTGAGCTGACCTGCCTGGGCCCAGCCTTGTGCCCCTGAGACTTTGGGCTTAGTGCCTAGAGAGCGCTATATTTTTACTCCAGGAGGAGTGCTGGTGGCCCGCAGCCAGAGGCTGCGACATGTGGAGGATTCCCCCGTGCCTGCAGGAGAAGCGGGAGCACACCCCGCTGTTGTGTGCCCGGCGGTCGTGCTGCGTCGTATTTCGAGGGAATCCCAACGTGGGGATTCCCCCCCACATTACCAGAGATAGCGGGAGCCCAACCCGCGTTTGTGCTCCTGTTGGCGGGAGCCCACCCCGCATTTGTGTATTTACCGGCGGGAGCCTACCCCGCACTTGGTAGCCAAGAAGCGAAGCCGCCGCTAAGATCGGCAGCCTGGAAGACAGACAGAAGCCTGTGCCTGGTTGTGGGCAGGGTTAAGTAGCGGCCCACCAATAGACGGGGGCCAGGAAGAGGAAGCTGCCGAGGCAGCCAATCACAAGCGCGCCCGGAGGGGAAGTCAGGCAAGCTGCCTGAAGGAAGGCGGTGCCCCTGTGTGCCGGTGGGAGCCCCCACGTGTACCCAGAAGAGTCAGGAGCCTTGCAGGCTCCATCTCTGCCACCTCCATTTTGTGGAAGAGAGAGGCGGGTCCCGAGAGGCCCCAGGAGAGGGGCCGGCCAAGGCATATTGTCGGTGCCTTTCTCCCGATGAAAAAGAGAGACCAGAGGAGTCAAGAAGGAGAGCCCGGTGAGTGGGGCTCGGATTTGCACAGCTGGTGCCCGTGCCATTGGGTGCTGATTTTCTTCAGCTGACCTGCAGGAGAGCGGGCAGCTACAGCGTTGGGGGCAATGTTTGTTCAGTAGCTCCAGAGCGGGGCTCCCCAGGCACGAAGAGTGCCAGTGCAGATTTCTTGTTCGGCCAGTTTTGGGATCCCTAAGTCCCCGTGTCGGGCTTCAAAGGCACTGTTAGTGCCATTGCTCATTTCGCATCAGCTGCACCGCGAGAGAGCGGGCAGCTGCAACAATGGGGGCATATGTGTTTTTGTGCTAAGGAAGGGGTGAGAAGCACCCCACGCACCCAGCGCATTGTGCACGGTCTTTTCGCTGCTTTTGGCAGCCAGAGGGCTAATTGGGAGGCCCTACAATTGCGAGCCCTGACATTTTGGACAGAGGGCAGTTTCAGCCCCAGAAAGGCCAGTTGGCCTGGGGTCAGGTTTGGTACCTGTGTGTACCAGGAGGGCGCAAGGCCCTAAAGGAAGGTGATGTATGCACCTAGGGAGTGTCACTAAGTGCCCTCCTGATTGTGATTTATGCATAATGGGTTTATGCTTGTGATGCCTATTGCGTAATGTGTTTATGCTTATGAGGTTTATGCATAATGTGTTTATGTTGCTAATGTGATATAATGCTAAGTACAGTATTGTACCAGTAGTTACTGGTGGTGTTTTATATGTGCTACTAGTGCTCTCTAAAGGTTCTGACAGTGGCCTGCTTGGCCCTGTCATGTATATAATCCTCTGTAAATTACTACCTGGTGCCAGTGGGCACAGTGTATATTGTGTGATTATGATTCTAATGTGTTTTGGATAATACAAAGGCTATTTTTTATATAACCTTTTGTGGAGTTTCTTTTGTAGTGTGCCTAGTGAGTTGGTGATGTGTGTATGTGTTGCGCAAACGCTTTACACATTGCCTCTGGGATAAGCCTGACTGCTCGTGCCAAGCTACCAAGAAGGTGAGCAGGGGTTATCTTCAGCGTGTAACTCCCTTGCCCTGACTAGAGTGGTGGTTTCTGCCTGGCTTAGGCGTTTGCCCTAGCCAACCAGAAATCCCATTTCTAACACACCTGGTAAAAAAAACACTAGTTAAGCATGGTTAAGTCTCTCCTACAGATCGCTTGTGGATTATCAAATAAATCTGCCCTTCCTTTGCCTGCAAAGTTGTTTTTTTACATACTTTATCCAACAAATATGATTAACATGATCAAGTGAAAGGTGATCCCTTAGAATATCCTTGCTGAGGGAGTTTTTCTTCTTGATCCATGTCTTCATCCACATGGCAAGGGGGCAGAAAGCCAGCTTGTCTGAAATAAAGGCCATTACCAGTTCTTCGTGCACTACATACGACGGGATGAACCGCGGTACAGAAAGTAACCGTCTCAAGAAAGTATTTTCAACGATTTGCAGTGCCCTCTGCCCAGTGTAACCCCATATCTCGGTCCCATAAGTGACCCTCGAGATACATTTGGCTCTGTAGATCTTCAGAAGGGCCCCAATCGGTTTACCACCAAGTATGGAAAGCAAAATTAAAAACTGCAGTGGTCACTCTGGCCAGGTCCACTTTCTTAAGAGTAATCAAGGGGCCCCAGCTCAGGGCATCAATAAACACAACTCCTAAATATGAAAAGACATTTGTCTTGGGAATTGACGTCTTCCCTACTTTACAAATATAAGCCTTAACTGCACAAGGTCCCACCTGCATTACAAAAGATTTGCTGTGGTTGACCAGTAAGTCCAAATCCTCCATAAAATGTACAAAAGAATTCAACAAGAGTTGTAAACCACTAGCTGTCCTCGCCATGAGGACAGCATCATCTGCATACAAGAGGACCGGCAAACTACGCTTACCCACCTGAGGGCAATCAACTTTTGAATTCAGAAGGACCTTCTCCATGGAACTAATGTGCAAATTAAAGAGGAAAGAAGCCAGGATACACCCCTGATGCACCCCTCTCCTTATAGGAAACTTTTGGGTCACCATAAGGTTTTTAGAGTAACAGATCAATGTCATTCCCCACTGGGCATTTTTTTTAAACCCCGGAAGAACAGAGAAGCAGGAATCCATTGAGAGTGAGGACGAGATGCCAATACAGCAGGAAGAGCAGAAGAAGGATGTATGCAGGTCTTGCGGCATCTTGAACAAATCAGACACCAGGTCGGAGGAACTTCCGTAACGAGAACCTCCATTCCCTGATCCGAGACCAGAAGAGACACCTGACCTGGACTTACCCGAAGAAGCTGCAGAGTCACAAAGAAGCTGACGGTGTCACAAGCTGTCCCGCCCTGTTCTAGGAGGAGCTTGGCCCCGAATTCATCTATGGGGGCTGGTAGGGAGGAGGGGGGAAAGGGGGAACAAGCCTTAACTGGGAATAACTGGTCACCCTTTAAGCTTTACGATCTCAATGATATTGCAAAAACTTTATCGACTATCAAACCCAACAACCACTTCAATGACCCTCTCTCCTCTAAATGCCTATCTCCTATCTACCATATCATCACCCCTCTCTAGGCCAAAATCATCAATGCTTCGCTCTCGCAAGGCTTCATCCCGAATTGCCTTATAATTGGTCAAGTCACCCCCATACTGAAAAAACCTTCAGATAACCCCTCTGACCCAAATAACTTCCGACCAACATTCCCATGCTAGCTAATCATGGCAAAATACTAGAGAGGCTAGAAAACAGGATTGGGCTATCGGGCACAGTCCTTCAATGGTTCAAATCCTTCTTGGAAAACAGGATGCAAAGGTTTATGGTGAACAAAAATCTATCTTCTCCATCTCCTAATCTTTTAGGAGTACCACAAGGCTCTACTTTATCCCCAGCGCTATTCAACCTCTTTGTCGAACGCCTAACTGATTTACTACAGCAGTCAAATATCTCCTTCCAGATGTACACAGATGACACACAGTTGGACATCAAGGTCACCTCCCTTGAAGAGATCAAGTTGATGAATCATGCTCTTGAAAAGACCGTCCACTGGCTAACCACCAACTACCTTAAGCTAAGCTCACAAAAAAATGAATTCCTTGTAATTTCCCACCCAAAAAACTCTGCGACGTTAATGGACTGGACCAAGATGATCACTGCTCTAAACTGTACCCCGATCCTAGTGGACTCCACCAAATCACTTGGAATCACGCTGGATAAGAACCTAAACATACAAACACACATCAACATGCTAGCTAAAAATGTCCGCTTTCACCTCAGCTATCTCAGAAAAATTAAATCATTCATCGAGACCCCGGACCTCAAAACTGCAGTTCAAGCGTTAGTCATCTCGAGGCTGGAATACGGATGTACAACGCTATCGGGTCTTCCCAAGATCTCCACAGCCCCTTAAAAAGCTTGCCTCCACACAGCCGCAAGACTCATAACAGGTTCTAGAAAATTTGACCACATCTCGCCACACCTGAAAGCACTCAACTGGCTGCCTTACGCAGCGAGAATACAGCTAAAGATGGCCTGCATCACTCATAAAGCCTTACACTACAAAAAAACCCAATACCCCCAACAGACTCACTAGGAGCTCCGACATCCTGCTCCTAAAACCTTCTTGCTTCAGCAAGAAAAAACATTTGATAGAGCATTCTCCGGAGCTGCACCAAGAATTTGGAACTCTCTCCCCCGAGCATCGGAAGAATCTCTTCAACGACAACATTCAAAACGGAAGCTAAAACCTTTCTGATGATCAAATTTCTCCCTTAAATCTTTAGCATTCCCCACCCACCTTGACTCTTTAAACTTCAACTGATATCCTTTCGACTTGCCCTTCTCTTGGGTGACTCTCCCCACTTCTTCAATCACTATGTTTCCTGAGGAAGTTCCACCATCATTTACATTTCTGCTTACATCTTACCTACCCCGCTATTCTAAACTCATCTCTAAGATTCCTTGTGTAGACTGCCTTGACAAATAAGATTTGTTTGTTCTTACCTTGCCTTAATGCTCCGAACTGAAGTTCTATGTCTTCTTAGCATGGTTTTATCGTATTGAACCTATCCATTCTTCATATATGCCTGATATCATTCTGTCTAGGACCCTACTAAACTGTCTTGAATTTGTTTTACTTTTACTGTGAAGCGCTCTGTTACCCTATGTTGGGTCTTGTTCGCGCTATACAAAACTCTAAAAATAAAATAAATAAAATAAAATAAGGGTGGAGAAAAATCGTTTAGATTAAGGCACTACCGCACTGGTGGATAAAACTTCCTTAAGGGTGAATATCCCCATTCACCACCCTGTCCTTAAAAACACGGCATAAGAAGAGAAAAGAATGCTGACCAGGGTCTCTGTTCTTTCCGAGGAACCCACACCATCTAGCGCAGAAGAAGACGACCCTCGCAGGAACCTGAAAAGAGAATAAACAAAGACGAACACTATAAAAGTGATAGCAAGACTGTTCACTATGAAATAAAAATAGTGAAAGACAAACCCATTTACGCTCTCTGCCTTATTATTAATCCGCTAAAATCCTTACACGTGGTGGAGAATGCGGGCAGCACTCCATTAAACTGAAACTATGGAGAACCTTATACAGCAACTCATAAAGGGCTAAGAGAAGCTGGAATGGGTCCTAAAGAGGCAAATGACATCGGCACAAGCCGACAGAGATTTGTGTAAAGACTCTATGTCCCAACAAGTAGAATGCATCCATAAGGTGGCAGAGGATCAAGTCCAATTAACCACACAACTGCAGACTCCTCAAGCAGGACACACTGAGTTTCCGAATATAGTGCTCCAGAAGTATATACTGGGGAAGACCCAGACGGCTTCTTACTGAATTTTGAGAGAGCCACTAGGCTTGTGGTTGGACAGTCGCTAAATGGCCGTTGTTCCTAGCCCCACTTCTAAACGGGGAGGGTCCAGCCGTGTTCCAGGTGGCTAACGCTGGCGGGAATACCCCTACACACGGAAATCAAAATAATAATATCGGACCACTTGGGTATGGATCGCGAAGCCTATAGAGTCAAATTTAGGAAAGAAAGAGGATCCCCAGGAGACAACCCTAAGACTCTTTCTTTAAGTTAAAAACAGTTGCAGACAAATGGCTTATACCAAATGAAAACACTAAAGAAGAGATAATGGCCCTCATCTATTTAGAACATTATTTAGAGATGCTACCTTTTCATACTCAATGCTGGCTACGGCAGCACACTTACCTTACCGCCGAACAAGCCATAGATATGCCCATAACTTTCGCCCAAGCCCAGCATCGCTCTTCTCCTTGGGAAAATGAAAAATCTCACCGTCCCGGTATGGGATCGATGAAAATAGAGAAGAAAAACAATAAGCCTATACCAGAACTGATAGAATCCCAAAATGTTAAGGCCGAAATCCTCCTCTCCAGAAGACCTCAATGTTTCAATTATCTGGACTGGGGACATATTGCTCGGTTTTGCCCCCACAAGAAAAACACGGAAGAGCCAATGGACGTCAGCTATCTCCCTAAGTCTGTTCTTTTTACAGAAGAATTTAGAACATGTTTTTATGTAAGTTTCTGGGTGAATAAAAAGAGCGTTACAGCTTTACTAGATTCCGGGTGTGGTCAATCAGTCATCCAAGTCCAGTTAGTGGAAGACTCCCAACTCATTCCGAGAGGGTAAGTGTCCATAAGGTTAGTCCATGGCGATATTAAGGTAAACCCTGTAGCAGAGGTTCCCATTGAAAACCCTAATGGGAGTATTACCCTAGTCAGAGTAGGATTACTGAGGAATCTGCCTGAAGAACTCATTATAGGAACAGACTCATTCTTACAATTCCAAATTACTGGCAGCATAACAAATAAAGATAGGAGGATATTAATGGTCAAAGGACACATCAAGGGATGACTCTGCACGATAGCATCCGTCTATGCGCCCAATGCGGGACCAGCTGAATTTTTTCACTCTTTGCTTTCTTTCCTGGATGGTTTTGTGGAGGGGGACATTATATTGATGGGTGACTTTAACCTAACATTGGATGCCGCCCTCTATAGCACTGACCTTCATAGTCTTCAAACTGGAATTTCTTTCAATAGCACAGAAGCAAGCCATCCAACAGTTAGGCTTGATAGATGCCTGGAGGGTCATGAAACACACAACTCGGGATTATACATTCCTTTCCCATGCCCATTGTATGTATTCACGACTTGACTACATAGTCCTCAACCAATGACTACAACACACCATCACTGATGCAAGATTACACCCTATTGCCCTCTCCGACCACGCTCCGTAGAGGTTATATTGGAGTGGCAGGCTGCAAAATCAAAATTCCGGAGATGGTTCTTCCCAGTATTGTTCACGAGAGACCGTCTATTCAGAGATGACCATCGGAAAACCATTAAGGAGTACTTTCACTATTGTGCGCAAGACAGGTTGTGCCAAATATTTATGTACGTGAGTTCCTGGGATAAAATGCCCAAAATCTAAGTGCGTTGTGAGTTTTTCATTCTGTATTTATTGAATGCCAAAAAAAGAAAAACAGAGAACAGCTGACACGTGTTTCACCCATGTTGCTGGCAAGCCAAGGGCTTTTCAAGGCTGATTAGAACATAATGGCATAGGTCATACGACACATGTGTATAAAATTATATGGTTACATATTAAACAAACATAGTTATCAAAAAGGATCCTCATCACATCCAAAAGGTGATCACAAATTTGAAGAAGAAAAAAAGGTGTAAGAAAAAGAAGAGAGACGGCCAAGATATATAAGAAAAGGATAAAAGAGAAGGTAAGGGAGAAACAAAAGAGAGGGAACCAAAGAGTTATCAACCCATTTGTTTGTCAATACTGTATTACATAGCAACATAGATTCATCACTGTATCCGAATATAACAACGTTGACCATGACTATTTGGCAACAGATATATCATATAGGGCCCGCAAGGATCCAAAACTTAAACCCTCACATTGAAGTCAAATATAATACACTACATTCGTTTTTTATTATGACATTTTATACCTGGAGGATGTTCATGCACAGAGTCAATTTATAATTACTAGAGTGCCCCGGTGTTATATAGTGCCCGTGCCTGAAGAACATTAGTAGCAAGTTCAGTGGAAACAAGAACGGAAAAATATAGGGTTGATTAAACTTAGTAGAGCATCAAAGTCGTATTGTTGCAGGGAAAAAAGTAGGTACAGATTGTGCCATGGGAAGACAAAAGCACCTGTGTTAACGAGATCAATGAGGGAGAAACCAAGGGTTAGGTGAAATACTCACCAAGGAGTCATGAATAAATGTTCAATCTGTTGGGAAAAACGGAAGCAAGAATATGATAGTGGGAACAGATCATGAGGAATGATCTGTTATCTGGTATAGTCAAGTTAATCAGTCACATAATGATACGTCTAATGGAGCCAGCAGGAGGCAACCAAAAGAGTGCCGTAAATGTCGTGAGGCAAGTCAAAAGTCCTGAGACCGAAAGAGAGTTAATAATCTATTTTTCCAGGAAATGAGAATTAGCCCGTCATATAAATATGCGTCTAATGGAGCCGGCAGGGGAACGTAACAAGATAGGTTGCGGGATGCTTGTGATGCACTATTATGTTTTAAAAGAAAGATTATGGGGCATATTCACAAGAAGGTGTGATAACCACCGCAATTTTAGCTTAATGCAACTTTTCACATCGCAGTCCATCATGGGAAAACAACGCCGTGTTAACGTAGCATTCTCAGCCTGGTGTCACCATGCGATAGTCCCACGATAACGCGCCAAATGACCGCGTTAAAAATAACGCGACGCCGAAATAATGCGAAACACCAACACGAATAAAGTTGCGATGAGGCCAACCACGAAAAAAAAAACAGCGAGAACCAGTGATAGGCCTGCAATTCCCACGCGTCTGGCGGGAAAATGCACCATAAAAGCTGAACAAGAAAAACACACCATAAACAAATCAAACTGCGCAGCAACATGGATGCACCCGGAACGAGTGCCCAGGTCAACGCGAACCCCACAAGCCCCACAGACCACCAGCAATGAACCTCGGGGTCGGGGAAGGCCAAGGAAAAGAGGAAGAGGAAGACGGTGACCAGTCCGCAGGAAAACCCGATCGTCGTCACGGAGGTGACAGAGCACCAACAACAACTGTCCGTCACCACCACCGTGTCATTGGCAATACAGACAGAAAAATGGCATCCCATCGTGAATGCAGTCGGAGTGCCGAGGAGGCCAAGATGCGCTGGCACGATGTGAAAAGCCAAACCAAGCAGAAACCCGCTGCCAATAGGAAGGCAGCAACGGCGAATGGAGGTGGGAGTCCTGCGCCACAGGAGGAGCTGGAGCAAATGGCGCCCACAGTCATCAGTGTGGAGACGGTGCAAGGAGTCGGGAGTCCGGACACTGCTCGACATGACCTGACACAACAGCAACAGGGTGAGTAACGAACAGGGACTGTGGGGACGGGCACAATGGCACACATGCACAATGACGTGTAGCACACCGCACACCCACGATAACCCTGGGTCATGTCCCTGATCCCCGTGGCACACTGTAGCACACATACAAACATCAAGTAGGCCCCCGTTCACCATGTGCCCAAAGGGGTCCCACCCCACACATCACCAATTACACAACACACACATGCACCCGTGCGAAACACAGCAAAGCTGCGTATGTGAGAGCCACACTGACAATGCAAGTGACACCACATGACCAGCAGCATGGCTGGAGTACAATCACCATGACACTGTGCACACCACGAGACTGAGGTGGCTGAGTGTGGACCACATCCGGAAAGGAGCAGGTCACACTCTGACACATCCACCTGCACAAACAACCACTGACGTCAACAACACATCTGCAGACAAACAATGCACAAGAGCCCAAAAACCGTCCAAGAGCACAAATGACCCAGGTCGCCAACATCACAGCACCTCAAAAGCACAAAAGCCAAAGGCACACCGCCTCCAGGGGGTAAGGGGCAGCAAAATCACAGCTGCAGGTGCGACTCCCACACAAAGCAGCACACACACATAGCAACTACAGCACACCCACATGGACGACAATGTGGTACACAGTCCAACACCTGCACTGCCGAATAGAGGACACAACTGGGTCCGCCTGTGCGTAGAAAATGGCCAATCACATCTGACATAGCAGGAAACTGTGAGATGCAAATGTACGTGTACAACCTCACCTACGTCATGTAGTCCAAATGTCCACTGACCCGCATCAAATAGTCCGCCCCTCCCAAACAGTCACAATGTACATTGTCATGAAGTCTGAATGTAAACTTGAACAATGCGGCAACATACATGCCAACACAATGTCAACTAGCATCTCCCCTTCACATTGCAGAGGGACAAACAACACCTCCAGCAGAGCAGACTAGACAACTCTAAAGTGATGCTGAAGAGGACCACCACACTTCCGACACCTCTGCCCCACAACAGTCCATGGACATCTTGGGCAATCGACCTCCAGGAGCAGGGCAGCACCGCTGCATCCAGGATACCCCACCCCCTGCACAGACAACACAGATGGACGCACCCACCACCCCGGCTGGCTCCCAGCAGCCCACCCAAGCACACATCGCATTCCAAGGCCAGGTGTCAGACTGCCAGAAGGGGGTGGCCGAACATGTGCGGGTGGGGTACTACCTCATGGAAGCCGAACCAGATCACATACGTGGGTGTCTAAGTCCCATCAGGGCCCACCTACACTCCCCAACGGAGACCCACACTGCGACAGAGACACATGCCTCTGCACATTTCCAGTACTGAACCACACCCAGAGCCACGGTATGATCATCCACACCCCCACGCTGGACTGGCGTACGCCGGCCCAGTTCATTCCTCTTACGTATTGAGTGGGGGACGACAAAGCTACATGTGCAAGGTCCCACCCGCTACCTGCGGTGACATGGCTGCGTCCTCTGTACACGGCACAATGTAATGTTGTAGTGCCCGGGGCACAAAGGCATACATCATGAGCACACGGACACACTCAGATAGTTCGTTGAACTGGCCACGGGCACGTGCGCTTGACACCTTTATTGACATGGTCACATGTACAGTGACACATGTGCTGGATGTGTGTGGGGTGAGAGTAAGCCAGCCCTCATGGAGTCGTTGGTGCTGGCAACAACTTGAACAGTGATCACAATTAAAGTGGAAACAGAAAACACCAGCATAACAGAAATAACTGTGAAGCATCATGGTGGTGGCCGGAGAAAGTACAGTGTTCACCCAACATGCAAGCAGAATGGTCCATGATTTGTGGTGCACTGAGATTGTGGCACCTGAAGAGCTGAGCAGGGAACAAGCTGGTGATGGCACCCACAACTGGTGTGAGCAACTCTGATAGTCTGGCAGTAAGACACTTACGACTCTGGCACCTGTTGTTTGGAGTTGGTCCTGGCGGTGGTGGCGTGTGCATCCTGCGGTGATGTGACGTCCGGGCAGGCCAGGACTTGATTTGATGTGTGAGCCCAGGTGGGCCGCAGTTGAGGCTGGAGGCAGCGGACAGCGCAGGGCCACAGACACATGGCGTTGATGACCCCAGTCCATCGACCCAGAGGCATCCAATATGCTATCAGACAGGGGCCATGACTTGAGCTGCACAGAGTTAGTGGCCCCGGATGCACTGCGGCCGGCACAGGCACACCGCCAGGGGACGGTGACTTGCGGTGCAGTGAGATAGGGCCACGCGAGGTGAGCGGGTCCTCGTCGATGTCGAAGGTGAAGGTAGCGGAGGTTTGCGGGGGACAGTGGAAGGTGTCCTCCAGGGCATGATGCAGAGGGCAGAAGCCGGCCGGAAGCGGAAAATGGAGGAGTGGAATGCCACAGCCTCGTTTTTGCCACAAAGTCAGTATCACCGACATGATGATGAAGACAAGCCCCAGTCCATAGACTCAGTCGCCACCAAAGTTCAACCAGAAAGTGTCCATGGATGTCGGGGAACAGACTCAGTGGCACCGGAGTTGAAAGGGGATGCAGTCTGCGATGAGGCCAGTACAATGATGTCAAGTCTGCCATAAATGATTCATGACTGAATGTGTGACCTACTCGACCGCAGTGTAGGCCGAATGCGTTGTCATCAAGGGCCCACAGACACGTGTGGTTGGGATGCCATGCACATACTTTGTGTCACCACATCAAAGGGAGTATAGTGATATTAACTCCGCCATAAAGTGTGTACTCGGCCATTGTGTAATCAAGACTCAGTTCCAAATGTGTGACCTACTTGAGCATAGTGTAGGCCCGAGGCAGCGGTGGAGTACGTCAACGAAAAAGGAGTAAAGCAGGCATGTGTCGCGGAGGCCGTGATGGTCTGAGGAGGCTGCGAAGGTCGTGGGCCTCAGGCTTGGAGCTTGCGCTGGCACATGGTGGGCCCTCTTTGACACATGCCGTTGTCGGTAGGTGAGCAGTGAGGCCTGGCTGCGAAGGGCGGGCATGACGGGTCCGGGGACCAGCGGCCGGGGGTGCAGCAGGTGCACAGGATCCCAGGCCACACCGCTCACGGCGACGGTGTCGTCCTCGTGGCGGGGTGGGAGGCCCCGCACTGGCAGACACGTTCAGCATTCCGGAAGAGAACCACGCCCAGAGCTACGTGCTTTTTATTCACACCCCTGCGCTGGCCTGGCGTACGCCGGGCCAGCCCACTCCACACACGCTTACAGGGGGGGACGTCACAAGCTACATTTCTGCGATCTTCCCCACTGGCTGGGGTGACATGGTTGCGTCCACTGTCCACTACACTCCAAACACCAGCAGTGCATGTAGACATGGCTTTGTCTGTGGTCTGCATACTGCAGTCTTTCCAGCACATCTCTGCCACACTTGGCATTGTGTACATACTCATTCATGGGTCACTTGCCTCCTTCGCACATGCCTGGTTCGCACGTCTCCCCACATTCCGGTATTGTGTGGCTGAGGTGCCATGCCGTCGATGGCTCATGTACATGGCTGACCAAGGTTGCCACAGTAAGTTGTGCTGTCGTGTCTGGTGGGGGGGCATGTTGTTTGGCATGTTGTATGTGATTTTGTGACGTGTGCAGTGCCAGAGTTGTGAGTTGCATGATTGTGGGGTTGAGGTGTGTGGTGTGTTCATTTGGTACTTGCCAACAAGCAGTGCATTCCCATGGGTGCCATCCTGGAAGCGCTGGTTGATGTTGGACTGTCGAAAGATGAAGGGATCATGCACACTGCCTGGGTAGTTGGCTATGACATTGGTGAGCAGTCCCCTGTGGTCCACTATTGCCTGCACGTTGATGGGATGCTTGTGCTTTCTGTTGCGGTACTTGGGTGCGGTGTTGGCAGGGGGCACAAGTGGGACAAGTGTGCAGGCGATTGCCCCCGATATGTGCGGGGATCCAGCTATGGCGTATAGTCCTTGCTTGGTCTCCAGCTGTTCCTGCGCATTGTGGGGGACGTATGGGTGCTGGGGTCCCTAGCTGGTGAGGGCATCCAGGACAGGTGTGAGGAACTTGGATGGGGCTGGCTGTGAGACTCCTCCAACTCGGGCGGTTGTTGTTTGGGAGGATACCAGAGGCTGACAGGTGCAGCACAGCCAGCAGCTTTGTCTGCGGAGGGATGTTGGTTGTCCGCTGTGTTGGTACCATCAGCCTGTGGACAATGATGTTCAGGATGTGGAGGATGGTTGTCCTTTTGGGCCTGTAGTGGGCATTGGCATTGTCTGGTGTTAGGTCTGTAGGGCTGGTTCATTTCCTTAAGGTACGCTGTCTTTGTCTGCGCTGCCTCTGTGGTGGTCTGGGGGGCGGCAGGGGTGGGTCCGTTGGGGGGGTGGCAGTCCTGGGAGTGGTGGCGGTGGGTGTTGTTGCCCTCTCGGTGCTCCGGGGTGCATGGTGAGTGGCTCCATGGCATCTGTTGTTCTTCAGGTGTGGCTGTGGGCTGGGCTCCCTTTTCTTGTGCAGGTTGACGTCCAACTTTGCACCAGGTCAGAGCAGGTGTTAATTTCCTGCTGGTAATGCGCCGTATCGCCTGTTTTGTGTTCCTATCGCCGATGTGGCTGGTCGTTGAGAATGTTGCGTTGTGGTGTTGTCGCGGCTTTTTGCTCGGGAACGCCTACTCTGCATTTCATTAGCGTTAGTTGCCGGGGTCATCTGTGGCGATGTTTTTTGCGACTGCTTTCGCAGGAAAACTGGTGTTATGGGCTGTTATCACCAGCTTGTGAATGGGGCGATAAATTTAGCGCAACTTTGGATGTGTTAAAGTGCCGATATCTCGGCGATAGCTCCTTCAGAATATGCCCCTAAATGTTTTGGGGCAGAGAGAGAAAGTAAAAAATAAAAAATATAGAAGGGCAGTGATGTTCGTAATTGAGGCAGTCATATGTTAGTTTTCAAAAGGAAGGTCTAATGTCTTGGGGCAGAGAGAGAAAGTAAAATATTTACTTACACTCGTCCTATTGCAGGTTTGACAAACTGGAAATATGCGGGTCTCTGCAGTCCGAGATGAGTGATTTGGGGAGCGCCATCACTTTCGGGCCTAAATAGGCCGGATACGAAAAACAGAACCAGTGTACGAGGCCAGAAATAAGTACGGCACTGACAGCATATTGCGGTGAAAAAATGCGAACGGAAAATGACTGTGTTAGGCGTGCAGCCATTTCTGAGGCTGAGACGCTTTTGTGAAAAATGACTGAGTAAGGCATGCAGTCATTCCTGAGGCTAAAACGCTTTAGTAGCCAACATATGGGTACTCAAAGTTCTTATTGAAGTAAAGGAGAGGTGGATAAATAAAGGCCAAGGTCGCGTTTGCACTCAACCATGACAAGGGGTGGGGGGAAAGAGTTTTATAAATGGGTGAATCTTGAGTGGACACTGATGTATCATTATGAATCTAAAAGATTATCATAGAGTGAGGCACAAGATACCCTTACTCCTGTGTCATAACATCTAAGTGTAGGAAGAGTTGAGGCTCGTCTATTTCTTTGTATGCTATTCTCGTATGGGTGCAACACATACTTAACTCACTCCTGTGGAGTTTTCTGGAGGCTTCAGCTGGGGAGATGGCAGAGTCTATGTGAGAGACATGATGAGAAAGAATGGTAGAGAAAGGAGGGCATTTAATACAGCTGTATGTTCCTTCATGTATAAAGATCAAATATGGAATGTTGGATGGGAAGATATTACATGTAGGACTGAAGAATATAGGGAACAGATTAATCATAAGTCCTGTTTTCGGATGAATGTACATGGGCTCAGATGTAGGTTCATAAGTATAGCCAATAGTGCATCTCTGCATCTTTATTGAGACCCTTATTCACAGTATCCAGTCTCAGAATTAGTTTACTCTCTCTTCGTCTCATTTGTGATTAACACCTCTTGAATGTGGTTTGACATGTTCCAATCCAAAGAATTTGAATGTTTTATGATGGGGATGGTATTCCTGAAAGTGTTCAGTAAATGGGGGTTCCAACTCAAGTTTATTTATGTTCCGATAGTGTTCCAAGATTCTGGTTTTGAGGGATCTGATGGTACTTCCCACAATTCATTTATTGCAAGGGCATATGATGATGTAGATGACAAAGATAGAATTGCAATTTATCCAATCTCGGATTTTGATTGTATGTTGCATCATTGGCAGTCGCAGCTCCTGCAGGTAAGTGGGGTGGGGAGGTGGTGCGGGGTGGGGCGGGAGGAGGGTTAAGTTGACAGATGACGGAATAGGGAATATTAAATAAATCCTATTCCGTCACTTATCAACATCCCCCCGCCCCACCAGGCTTACCAGCAGGAGCCACGACTGGTCGTCAGGGAAAATTGAGTCTGTTTATTTATGCCCAGCTTGCAGACATTACAGTTGTAGGAAGTGTAAAATCCACACGGTTTTGTCAGAAAGTTTGGTTTGGCCTCTTTTCTTCTGTCAATAAATTCTGATCAGCATAGGGTTTGTCTAAGGTTCTTAGCTCTCCTGAAGCCCATTCGGGGAAAATTCAAGATTCGATCATTTATTTTTTGAATATGGTAGTGTCCATTGTGAAAATCGGTCAAGAAACTGATTGTGTTGGTAGTTTTCGAAGTATTTGCTGGACTTTTACGTTGTAGTAGATCATTTTAAGACATTCTCTCACAGTCCTTAGCTACTTTTTCCAATTGTTTTATGGGGTAACCCCGTTGTGCCAGTCTGTTTCTCAAGCTTTTCGCTTTATCTTGGTAGGTTCTTATGTCACTGCAGTTCCTTCTCATACGTTGAAATATCTTCCCCTTTTGGATGTTTTGTATTGTTTTGGGATGGTGGCAGCTGTGCGTCCTTAGTATTGAGTTTGGTGATGTTTATTTGCGAAATATTTTTGTATGTAAGTTTCCATCTTGTGCATAGATGGTAATATCCAAAAAGTCTATTTTTGATGTCGAGAAATGTGATGTTGTCTGGATGTTCCATCTGTTCACATTGATTTTTTGCAAGAAATGTTTCAGAATGTCCTGTGAACCCTGACAGATACACAGGATATCGTCTATGTAGTGTCCCAGAATACGACGTGAGAATTGTAGGTTGAGAATGTTTTGTCCCATAGCCAATAATTCTCTACTTCGCCCATTAAGATGCATGCATAAGAGGGTGCAAATTTCACCCCCATCACACTACCTTGAAGTTGCAGGTAATATTCTGCATTGAAAGAGAACAGATTATTGGTGAGGCAAAAGTATAACATTACCAATATCATTTGTTTTGATTAAAAAGTGCGCTGGTTTTGTTGCTAAAGCTCTGCGCACAGCTTCTAAGCAATCCTCATGTTGTATTGAAGTGTATAAGCTTACAACATCAATGGTGGTGAGTACATAGTCATCATACCATGGAATATTATCCAATTTGAGCAGTACATCTTTGGTATCGCGTATTTATGATGGAAGGTCTTTCATACATGGTTGAAGTTGGTAGTCTATGTATTTCCCTCTCTTCGAGCAGATTTGGAGAAATGTTTCCCCCAGGCTGCGGTGATAGTCGCAGTTGCTCCAGGCAGCCAGCCATGGTTGCACACAATGCACAACAAGACCATCTGGGTCCAGTCATGATGTTATCAACAACAGAGTACCTTGTGATGTCAGGCACTGTCGTCCTCCCGATCTGGAGGTCAGAGACAGTCCAGGCTTCTGGATCAGGTCCCACGGACTCATCAAACGTCCCACAACACCCCTCAGCAACTTCCCTATCACTCGTTGAACTCCTCATGTTACGGCACCATCGGTGGGCCACTTATCTTTACGCGCACACTCCTCTGCACGGCGCAATTACAGCATACGTTAGGATGGTCCTTGTCCCAACTGACAATAATTTCCACCTGTTTCCAGAAACACTGCACGGTCCTTACGATCTCATGGAAACAGGGAGATATTTTCTGCACCTGATATCCTGTGGAGAGGAGGCCAGCCAAGCAGCCCTTGGACAGTGCTTAGGGCCCCTGGTCATGACAGGAGGCAATTGACTGTAGGCCAGCAACATCCTGGCAAAAATCCACCAAGTGATAGTCCCCTTCCTGGAGCACACCAAGACCCAGGCCACCACATGTTTGCAGATGATCGTGTTGCAGTCTCTCCTGCCCCAATGGTTTCTCTTGCTGATGTCCCAAAGTCGATCCAGCGTAGAATGGTTCCAATCCCAAAAACGTCTCTAAACTCTTTAGGACAGAGCCCCAGTAGTTATACCCACAATGGCCTTTGAAGATGAGATCAGTTCAATAGGCCACCTTTGAAATGAACAGGAACCCTCTAAATTTAGTTCTGCCTTCCTTCCTACCCTGGGAAGCTTGATCAATATCTATAGTGGGGCCAGAACCCTGCACCTTGGAATGCAGGTGCCAATTTCACCCCCTCTGATCCATCCCAGGAAGTCCCCTCAGAGTCAGAGGTCTGCAGTTTCCCTTAAGTTCCCCTAGTTTGTGGCCGTCTTTCAGGAATACACAGATATAGCTGTCCCCACAGCACCCAGATGTGGATTGGAGACAGGTTGACAGGCACATGGAGAGCCATGAGCATAGAAATGTCCACTTTCCCAAAGTGGCATTTCCACATTAGTAATGTCAAATCCACTTTCACTACAGGAGAGGATTTGCCATTACTAATCCATGATACTAAACACCATACTGCTACTCTTCTCCAATTATGAAATACAGCTCAATAGCCTTTCCACAGATCCCCAATGTTAATCAATGTGAAAAGCAGGCTTCACATTACTGAACACACGATCCAATTTTATTCACTACTAGGGCATGCAGCGCACACGTGCACATGCTCTACCTCTTCCCTACACCGCACCTTGCCCTAGGTAGTGCTCAGATGTAGCTAGAGACATGCAGAACTTTGGTATGTACCTTTAAGTGCCAAGCTGAGTAACAGTAACCTGCACACACAGGTCCCGCCATGGAAAACTTGTGGTATGTTTGAAGAGCTACCTTCGTGGGCAGCACAACCAGTGCTGCAGGCCCACTTAGTAGCATTTGAGTTACATGCTCTAAGTATATGTCTTACCACTGGACAAGAGACCTACAGCTAACTCAAATCAGCCAATCATGTATACACCAATCACTAGTATGTTTATAACAAGCACTGCGCTTTGGCACTAAATGGCAGTGTCAAAGCACTCAAAGTCGTAAGGCTAGCATGTAGATCGGTTGAAAACCAGGAGGGACAAAAGCAAAAAGTTGAGGTAAAGAATCCTAAAAAGAAACAGAAATGTATTTCACTAATTTCTACCTTATTACAGCAGAAGGCCGGAGACCAGTTAGTGCTTGAGACTGAGCTCCAGTCAGTGGAGCAAGCACACACGGATTCTCCCTCGCTGATATTACAAAGGAAAGTCACGGCCTTATGTGGCAAGCTTAATGCTATCTACACAAATAGTGTGCAACTAACCTTAATGCACTTTAAAAGACCCACATATGAACAAGGTAACATGATAGGGTCACATCTGGTATGACAGTTTTGAGTTAAACATGAAAAGGAACACTTATCCACCATGGACCCCACTGACAAGAAGTTACAGCTGGCTTATCTGGATAGCATAGAACTCCCTCGGGTGACAGCAGACCAAAATGAGCTCCTAGACAGCCTAATTGGAGACGACGATGTCCAAGCTGCCTTTGATGCCCTTAAACTACTTAAATCACCTGGGCCGGATGGGTTTACGGCCCAGTTTAACAAAGAACTTTCGCTCCAACTAGGTGCCATACTTGACTGCCCAATTTAACTACATAGCTGATTCTTAAGGTGTGACACAAACTATGGGGAAGTGTTAGTTTCTATTATACTGAAACCAAGTAAAAACTGCTGTCAGTGATTCTTATCGACCTATTGCACTGCTAAATCTTGTTGCTAAACTATACACAAAGGGCCTGATTATGATGTCGGTCAGAAACTAAACCTCCCGACTCCTTGTCAGAATCTGTTCCGACTGACTCGCAGTCGAAAGTTACGACCGACTGATTTTGATGCTTCCGAACACCGTTCGGAAAGTCTCCCATTGACTTCAATGGGGGCCTGTGTTCCGACTGACAACACAGGCTCTCATTGAAAAAAGGTGTGGTTTTGGAAAACCTTGCACCCTGAGGCAGGCACCCCATGGTTCCTGTCACACTGTGCATGGTTCTACAGGGGAGTCCCTTGGGTACCCCCAAGGCCCTGAACCGGAGGCCTCAGGATAAAGGGCGGCCTGCTAGGGGCCCCCCAAAACCAGTTTCCGACAGCCTTTTCATGTCGGAAGGTCAGAAAGGCTGTCTGAATCCGACATTGTAATATGGCGGTCGGAAACGCGGTCCGTAGAGCTGTAAGATTCGGTTTCGACTGACTCGGAGTTTCCAAATGCCTGTCAGAACCGATTAGGAATGACCGAACGGTTACCTTTCCATCATAATCGGTCGGTCGGAAATGTTTCCAACTTGGTCGGAAACATACATGGTTTAGGAAAATCCAAAAGCCATTTGCAGCCTTTCCAACCGACATCGTAATCAGCTTCGTTCGCGGAGCTCGCGGAGTGCAGAAAACTCTACTCCGCGTACCGCAGCAGAGTTTTTTCCCTGCTCGGGCTACCGTTCGCGAGGTCGAGCTGCAGCTCGGGTAGAATTTCCACCCAGCAGCAGGAAAACCAGCGCGAACAGCAGTTCGCACAGCACTCCGCCACTTGCGGAACTTCGCAGAGTTTTTTTGTCACTTCACGAAGTTCTGCATAGCAAAACTCAGCGAACTACGCCCAGGCCTGGTAATTAGGCCCTAAGATTTTGGCCAACAGGCTAGAAGACGTCATGCCAGAAATGATCCATCTGGATTAGTCTGTCTTCATCAAGGGAAGGCAGACACATGACAGTTTGCGGAGCGTAATTCACTTGGTCAATAAAGCTACTTAAAACATATCCTGGCAGTTCTCTTGGTGCTGGGTGCTGAGAAAGCTTTCAACCGGGTGTACTGGTCCTTCATTTTTCACACATTGCATTGATTTGGCTTCGGGGAACAGTTTATAAACATGATCCAGGCTAACTATATTGATCCACGATCACAAGTGTTGGTGAACGGTACCTCTTCTGACTTTTTCAACCTCAAGCGTGGCACGAGACAGTGGTGTCCATTACCCCGCTCTTATTTGCCCTAAGTATTATACCATTGGCGGCTAGAATGAAAGCAGAACCCTCCATCCATGGCCTATCCTTTTACACATTAGACCACAAAATATCTATGTTTGCAGACGATGTACTGCTATCCCTCAAATCTCCTCAGACATCCCTGGCGGCTCTACATGCTGAACTCAATGACTATGAGACATTGACAGGTTTTTGTATAAATCTCCACAAGTCCGTCCTACTTCACTTAACTTTTCCCATGAGTGAGACGAAAGTGATAGCAAGAGCTACCCCTGTCAAAGGGTCAAGTAAGAACTCGCCTACCTAGGGATCAAGATCACACCAAAAGTGGCTGATCTCTATAGAGCAAACTACCCTCTACATGCAGCAACTAAAATCTGATCTCAAACGCTGGGCCCCTCTCTATTTATCTTGGTTAGGCCACATTAATACTGTAAAAATGACAACTCTACTGTGACTCTTGTACCTTTTCCAGGGTCTCCACATTGAGATAGAAAGGGACTTTTCCTCCTCCCTCCACTTCCTGATCACTCATTTTATTTGGCAGGACTGCTGAGCTTGACTTCCCTACAAGGTATTGGTGTTGCCTAGAGAAGCGGGGGGTCTAGCCCTGATTGACTTTGCAATATAATAATAAGCATCTCAGTTGAGGGTCATATTGGAATGTTCTGCGAGAGAGTCCAACAAACACTGGTTCTACATGGACAGAGCAGTGGTTGGCAAATATATTTGGGATGTCCTATGGGAACCAAAAGCAGAGAGACCACTAAACACCTACTTAAGCACCCTGACCAAGACAACCCTTAAAATTTGGGATGAGGTAAATCAATCTGCTGGGTGGGCGATATTCCCCTCTCCTTGCATCCCTATATACTTTCACATGGCTTTTACACTGGCAATGCTCATGGGCCTTTTGACGTGTGGCGAGACGGAAACTGCCTCAATATCTCTGATTTATTCCATGCGTGGGACATCCTCAATTTTGAGCACTGCCAATGATACTCCTATCTCCCAGCCACAGAGAGGTTTCACTATTCTCAACTGTAACTTTGGGCACTCCAGCAGGAAAATAGATTAGCAGATTCCAGGGACCTCTTCCAATGGAAATATTTGTAAGGAGAGCGGGTGGGTCACAGGGCAACATCTCATTCCTCAATTCCATCCTGATCTCCACAACTCGCACAACAAGACCTCATCATGTGGACTTTTGGGAGCGGACTCTTGGGGTGAGTATTACTCCAGTGCAGTGGTGCAAAATTTGGGGTTATATACCTAAACTCAACCACTTATTCGTCTCCATCACCACACTGTACAGAGTGGCAACATTGAAGGGAGACATCGGACCTTGATGAATGTTTCACTCTAGGGCAACTTCCCCACTCTTACCCTGGTTTTGGAACAAAGACTGTGAAACTCGGGTATTTCCTGTAGTGTTACAAGTGGTAAATAGGGCCTGTTAACCATTGTTCACCTCCATATAGACAGTAAGGATGACGGCCTTCTTTAGAGAAAATAGCTAAGGGATCTTATCCTGATGAAGGCCAATGACCCTCAGTGGCAATTATATGGCTGAAACATGTTGATATTAGCAGATAGGGGGAGAGGGATATAGTTTCCCGAGTATACCCTGCCTTTAAGTTTTTAACCCTGCCAAGGAGGGCCCATAAAAAAATTGAGAGGGTACCTCTTTAGACAGTTTTATCTTCAAGTTTTCTGCACATTGTTCGATCTCTTTTGAGTCAGTTTCTTTATATAAAAAAACACAGAGCTCCACCCTGAATGTTGGTCTGCATTAGGGTGTGTTAGAGGCCCAATGATGAAGCATCACCTATGCACCCAATAGTCTCCAGCATAGACTCGCTGACTGAACCTCTTAGTCATTATGTTGATCATTTTTTAAGATCCCTCGTAGAGGAACAAAGGTTGTACATTAAAGATACAACGGATATGATAAAGAAAGTAGAGGGAATATCTTTCGATTCAGATAATCAGTGTCTTGTATCTTTTGACATAAAAGCTCTGTATACAAATATCCCACAAACAGATACAGTGGAGACAATAAGGAATTTGTTACAGGATGAGGAGGGCTATCTGACTCCTTGAGCTCAATTGATAATTGAGTTCACCGACATAATTTAAAAAGAATATCTTTTTGTTCAATGGTGCTCTATTTTGCCAGACAAAGGGGACCAGCATGCGGGCTACCTGTGCTCCCAGCTTGGCATGTTTATATGTCGGAGCATTTGAACAGAAGCACATCTTCAATGAAGCAGCACCATTCTATGAGAATGTTCTACACTGGTCGCGCTTCATTGATGATGTGTTTTTTGTTTGGCAAGGCGACCAAGAAACATTGGTCAACTTCATACAGTGGTTGAATTGTGGAGATCCAAATCTGAGGTTTACATACACAATGAGCCAAACATTCTGTGATTTTTTGGACATCAAAATTGTTGCGAGAGAGGGGTTTCTAGAAGTAGAACTTTTCACAAAAACCAGTGATAAGAACATAATTCTCCATTATGGTAGCAATCATCCTAGATGTCAAAAAGACAATAAACCATATAGGCAGTTTCTCTGCTTGAGGAGGAACTGCACGAATAGAATGGACTTTGAGAGACATGCTGAGATTCAGAAAGAAAAATTAAAATGTAGGGGCTACCCTAACAAGATCATTAAACAGGCCTACAAGAGGGCAAAATATTTTAATAGAGAGATTTTCTTTGAAAACAATGGACAGAAAAAAAGCACTGATATGGATCGGATAGTCTGTGTGACCAACTACTCAGGTCTGAGCAATAAAATAAAGAATCTAATAAATAGAAATTGGTCCCTTTTGACAAATAGGAACACAGTAACAATAGAAAAACCTCTATTTGCATACAGAAGGAAACAGAACCATCAGGAATTGTGTTGTCCATACCTACAGAGAACCTAAACAAACATCTCAGGTTGGTATAGATAATAAGAAAATAATAGGTAACTCACCCATGTAACTCTTGCATTAATTGTAGTTCGGTTATCAAACAAAAAGAGATAAAACTAGATGGAATTAAACATACTTTTAATGCTATGTTTAACTGCAAGACAAGAAATGTGATATACTCACTTATTTGTCCCTGTAACAAAGGCTATGTCGCAGAGACCGGCCGAGAAATGCGACTACACCTCAACGAACATAGGTCAGCCTTAAGAACAGGTAAAAGAAATGCACCACTACCAGAACACTGGCTAGAACATAACCATAGGTTAGAAGATATAAAATGGTGCATACTGGAGAGAATATCTGGTACCAAAAGAGGTGGAAACATTGATAAAAAGAGGAAATGTAGGGAACCATACTACATGAGTAAATTTAAGACATATCTTTATGGGCTGAACAATAGGGAGGAATGGGAGAGAATTTTAAAATAAAGTTTCTTCCCATTTGCTCACCCCACTCCCCATGAGCGCCAATATTTCTAAATGAATAGGTTCACATACTAACTGATTGTGACCACCTAGATAGTATTGATTCTAATACAATTTATAAGTTTAATCTAAGTGTCCGATTAATGAAGATATGACTCCTAACATTAGTGAAAGAGCAGTAGAGACTAGCTACATGAATTTGTGGTCATCAAAATAGACCTTGTAAGATGGCTGCCTTTGATATCAGCGATATACAGCGGGATTCCTTAGTGGTAGTTTGGGGATTGAACCACTCTAAGTGACACATGAGTTGAGATTTGGTTAAATTCTCATGATCAAACATGTCTCATCATTTTAAGTGGTGATATAAACAAGCTGAGTCTAATTTGGATTTGAAACCAACACTGTTAAATATCTGAGGCAATAGACCTGATCATAAGTAAACACAGTCTAAGATGACCGCCAGATTTTTGATGATGGAGTTCACGCCCTCTGGTATGAACCCGGAAGCAATTAACCCGATCATTTGGCAGGAAATGGAGCTTATATAACTAGGACGCTCAGACCACAACTGATCTTTGCCAGAACAACTCACATTCAAGGACACTTAAAGAATAGAAGCGGTAAGTGGATATGACATGCAGTAATATACAGTGATAATTTATACCGTTTTGAGCTAGTGTGATATAGTTTAGTGAATAATTTGGTTCAGCAAAGTGGAGGGCTGGTCCTCATAGGAACTTTTATTATAAAACAGTTTTTGTATATATTTTTAGGATACATATTTTCTACACAGAGTAAAAGTTGAGTTGTCTTCTTAACTGGGGACATATGTGAGTGGGACATGTCTTTAAAACAGCATGTCTTTGAAGCAGAGTAAATTACATGATAACCTCTAATAATATACTAGCTAGAAATGTTAAACTCCAAGAAAAAGGCAATATATCACGCATCTATACTTATCTGTAATTTTTATGTTGCAGAGACTGCTGCCGAAAATGATGATATGTCACTGAATACTCTGGGAAATTAGTGAAATACGGTGACCAGAAATTTTAAAATAAATGCACGCTTCCTCATTGATGAAAGGAAAGTGTATAAACCAGTGAAAATTGGAACTAATAAGGGTAAGCAAATTGTTAGAATTGTTTCCCTTTTATCAAAATAGGTACGAATTTCTTTAAATACATGTCAGTAACTTCGACATGCATTCTCTTTAATTCAGATTACAATCGGAAGTAACTACCGGTACATCTATCTCCTGGAGGTTTCCTACCACAATGAGATTTATTACTTGTGGCTAAGACAACATACTTCAAGTGAGTGTCTTGATTTATAATATAGTGGCCAAATGGATTGAATGAGAAAATGTGATAATAAAAAACCCAGGACATTAATTTAATATGTATCACTTTGACAAGTGTATTTGAATTTATAGTTGGTCTGTGACTCATTTTTGGAACACTACAAGGGGATCTTTTTAGATGTTTGAGTGTTGGCTTGACTGTTGGTTTTATAAAATAGTCCTGTTTTTTGCGCTCAATAGGTGGTCCTCTAACAGTAATTTCAGTTTTTTTTAAAGTCCTCATTTGTCAATTTTCATATTAGGTGTCAGAGGATCCAAGCGGCTGCAGCTGGCAGAAAGATCTCGGCCTCTCCCCCAAGGGAGGGATGTAGGAACATCCCGAGTCTTATATGTGCTGCCAACCTGGAAAAGACTCCTTTAAACAGGTGCTGATTGTTGGACCACAAAACCAAGGGGTGGGGGAACACCTCTTCCCCCGTCCGAGCTACCTGTATATCAAATTGTTAATCATTGGACCAGTGATATAACATGAAGAACAGAAGAAATAGGAAGATATTTACATGCTATGAGCAAAAGGAAAAAAAAAGAAGAGAAGAAACCAATCAGAGGCATGCTGTTTTAGCCCAATTATCCCATAGGTCCCAAAACCTCGTTCTCTTAGTATTCACTATAGCTCGGTCTAAATTCGCTATTTTTTTTATTGATCTCACCCACTCTACCTTTAAGGGGGGTTGGCAATATCCATTTAATATTCATTTAATACAGAGCTTTCTACATGCAAGGAGAATTAATATAAATTAATATAAATACGAGGGCTTTATGTGCTTTTGTTAAGGCTTTTGTTAAGGCCCTATTTCCCTATTTCCCTCTCCCTCTAGCATCACCCCAAAAATAAGCAAAGCCAAGCTCACCTTAACTTCTAGACCCAAAATTCCCGATAGCGTCATACCCACTTTCTGCCAGAAAATCTGGATAGAGGGAGACTGCCAAAACATGTGAACTTCATTTACGTTGACCTTGTCACACTTGGGGCACTTCTTCACCGCCTGAATTCCCAATTTAGAAAGTCTCTGAGGCGTCCAATAGGCCTTATAGACTGTAAAGAGATGATTCTTCCAGAGTGGAGCAGACTTTACATATGACAATAGATAAGACATAGATACTTGCCATAACTGGTCGAGGTCAAGGGCTGGAAGTTCCCTCCTCCAGATCGCTACCAACGGAGCTTGCACCTCCTCAGAGGCCTGAATCAGCATCCAGTACCACTCTGATACCTCTTTCCGCAGAAGGGGACGAGAACAAATCTTCGACTCCCAAAATTGGTTTCCCTTTCCATCTTTGTCCAGCGTTTTTGCCCAGCTCATTAACTGGTAGTATTTACATTTTTATACCGTCCCCTCAGATATCTCCTGCATATGCTGCCAAGAAATTAGACCAGTGTCGTCTAGGAATTGGCCCCATCTGAGGATGCCGCACTCCTTTAGGGAGATTGCGAGAGAGTCTCGAAGGCAAGCTGGCGTACCAGGTGAATTCCAAATAGGTGCGTTATGACTAAAGTAGGGTATTTGTAAAGATAGTCTTATTTGGTACCAAACCTTGCATGCACTCAGAAGGACCTTTAGCCTGACTTTTTGGAAAAACTTGGGGTGACCAAATATAAAGAGAAAAAACCCATTAAGATCTGGGGGACCAGCTGTGAGAGCACGGAAAAGTGGTGACATCGCTGAGGTGTCTCTCAACAGCTGTCTAAAGATCTTCAAGTGAAAAGCCCGGTAATTCTGAAGAAGGTCCGGTCTGGCTATGCCACCCACTACCTTTTTCACTCTGAGTTATCTCCAAGTAATTCTGGGCCTTTTATTTCCCCAGATAAAACTAGTGAAATCCCCTTGCACCTTCTTAAGCCACTCTTTCTTAAATTCCAGCGGGATGGTGTTGAACAAGAACGTGAATTTGGGAAGAACAGACATCTATATCAGATTAGATCTACCTAGGAATGATAGAGGGAGATTGCCCCAGGCCTGTAGTTGTTTCCGCACACTAGACGCTAGGTTATCAAAATTCACTTTTGCTATATTCTCTAAGTTATGCACAATTTGGATGCCTAGATATCTCATGTTATGTCTGATTAAATCACATGGGAAGTGAGTGTTCCACTGCATTATCTCTATTTTTTGTTGGTTTATGGCATAGCCGGATACCATACTAAAACCCTCAAATATTTCCCAGATTGCTGGAAGTGACGGGGGCAAGTGACCTGTGAAAATCATCAGGTCGTCTGCGTACAACCCAATCTTTTTCTCCCAGCCATTACATGCAAAGGGGTAGATATTCCCGCATGATCTTAATTTAGCTGCCAGAGGCTCAATATATAGATTAAAGAGGAGCGGCGATAAAGGGCAACCCTGTCTTGTCCCCCTGCCAATGTGTAAAATTTTAGACAGATTCCCATTGACTAGCACTCTAGCTGACGGGTTCTTATACAGGGCTTCAACGGCTGAAAGAAAGGTCTCTGCTAAGTTAAAGCGTTGGATCGTCTCGTACAAAAAAGGCCAACTGACCCTGTCAAACGCCTTCCCAGCATCTAAAGTCAGAACCGTCAGTGGGTTGCTAAACTCTTTAGCCAAGTCAATTGCACCGATTAACTTGTGGGTCAATTTGTGAAACTGTCTCCCTTTTATAAAGCCTTTCTGAGGCCACGGGGGAGCAGAGGCATAGCAGAGGCCACGGGGGAACATGGCGGGGCCACGGGGGAACATGGGGGCGACAGCTACTGCCGGTCGCGAGCTCTCCTGCGTGCTAGGTGGAAAGAACTCGTCTTACCAGCGCACCTGTGCCGGAGGTCTGCATTGTGCAGCGACAGGGGCTGGGGAGAGTGACGGCAGAGGGGGTCGCTCGTGCACTTGATGGTTGGGGTGCTTTTTGGGACTCGGTTGCTTCGCTGGTGGTTCTCCGCATCGAACGCGACGGAGACGAAGTCGCGAAGAGGTGTGTGGGCGGAGGCTGGAGTATGGCTCAGCTGGGGGCGCAGCGCTGCTGCAAGGATCGGCTTCCCGGGAAGAGGGAGTTGCTTGATTTCAGGTCAGGTCAGGGGCTGTACTATTTGGCAGCAGACACAGCGGGGAGATGTCATCCAGGGCCCCCTGATGACCCCGGTAAGGAGAAGGGAGCGGGCCTCTGTGAATGTTAATGCCAGTACCAGTGTAGGAGGACTGTCCAAGCACAAGGTGGCTACTTCCTATAGCAACGAAGAAACTAGGGAAGGGTCTGTGTGTGGTGTAAATAGGTACAGGTTGAGGAGTAGGGACATTTGGGGAAGAGGGGATATCGCTCTGAGTGCTCCAGTGGAAAAAAAAATCCTCCTCTCAGCTCCTCTGCCCCCCCTGAAAACATTAAGCTGTAAAACATCTCGTGCCCCCTTCAGTCCTCCCAGGTCTTTCATGCCCCCGTGGCTAACCACCCATTACTGGCCAGCCCCTTTGGCCGTGCAACTCCCCACTGACACCCACTCCACATTTTCCTATTTGTACTCCTGTAATACTGACACACCAAAGGCTCTCAAAGGTATTGCAGGACAATGAAAGCTTCATTTTGTAATTCTTGAACCATCCTGCAGTACCCATTGGGACTACATGGGGCCACTCTGAGTCCCTTTGTCCCATTTGAAACATGGAAATACATTTTTGCCATGCATTACCATGACATGATCATCCAATGCAATGTATTTATAGCTTTATGTCTTGGGCAGCCTCCCAAACGTATGTGAGCACTACTTTGGCAGAGCAGATTGTACAATATGCGTGATCATAAGTGTGTGACTCTGGAGTTCAGTTATGTTTATGTGACTGAAAGGCTGAGGTGAAGGTTCTGTTCGTATGACTCTAAATAGTGCTGATTTCAAGTGTACCATGTCAATTCTAGACAAGTTCTTGATAGTGTAATACATTGCCAATTGTAATGCTTATTTAGCTGCATCTAAAGACAAGTCTTAACCTACAGAGTGTTTGTGATTCTTCCACACTTAATTGTTTGCTGGATCCCTTATTTACTCTTCAATCTGGTAACACCAACACATAATATCAACTCATTGAAGTTAAGGAAAGAAAATCCACAACCATTGGGAGACAATATTTATGTCAGATGATATTTCTGTACATAGTATTCTGCTGTACAACTGTCTAGATTAGGAGTGAGGAGCATCTTTGTTGTTCTCAAATGGAGAGACCATCATTATCATCTTTGACGTTGCAATAAGAGGTCCGTAAGGATTTCCCAAACTAAAGTTACTATTCCCAGAACCGCAATTATCTTACAGTTCTAAGAAAGTGTGGGAGTGGATCACACAAGGGTCAGCCAGCATTTGGTTTAGCAACGTCTACCAGTAGTACCCAAGGCCTCTTTAATATCTCGTACCAGAGCCCTTCAGCCTCCATTCAAGCCTGGAAAGAGCAAGAAGAAGAAGCACAGATTCCTTATTACCAGTTGGATAAAACTACAAGGATACCTGTCCAGGACGCATACCTTAATTCTGCCAACACTGACTCTGATTATGGTCAGTCTAGAAAACTATAGTGGAAATAGCATTACTAGAGATGTTGATAATACTGCAGAGTGGAAATCATGTCACCATAAATTTTCGTTCCCACTTTTTTTCCGTTAGGCAGTTACCATCAAATTTAAAATGCAGGTCATTTGTTCAATACTTGTCAAAAGAACAATGTTGTCTTAATCCAATTTTTATTCTAAAAGTAGGTCTTGAATTGTAGGTTTGCTTCCGATGCAGCAAAGCTATGATAGCATATGGAGTGGTATGTGTAGGAAAGTGCCTCTTTTGACAAGGTTAGCCCCCACTTTTTGCCTGATACATGATGGGATTTCGAATGTAGGTGCACTGAGTCCCTACTAGTCAGGTTGCCAGTGCCAGGTCTCTTACTTAAACTGCAACATGATTGGCACCACTTCAACCTCCTCTGTAAGTCCCTAGTAAATGGTACCCCTCATACCTAGAGTATGGGTACTAAAGAAGGTCCTCTAGGGTTGCAACACTGTTGGTGCCACCCTAGGGATCCCTCACCAAGACCATGCAAACTGGCATTGCAGGCTGCATGTCGTGGTGGAGAGAAAACTGAAGAGTCGACATGGCACACAGTCCAGTGTGCCATTGCCACATACACTTCATGAGGGATAGGTAAGTCACCCCTACTGCAGGCCTTACAGCCCTAAGGCAACATGCACTATATCCCATCTGTGAACATATCTGCATGAGCAGGTACAACCCTGCAATATCTGAGCTATTCTTAGTTATTGTAAGTGCACAGGGAAGCCACAGAAAGTACATGGGCTGGATACATGTCATTACGAGTTTCCTCGCTCCATGATGGCTTCACTGTACCCTAAGATGGTTGGTACCAAACATCTCATCTTAATAAATCCTCACTTATGCCAGTGCTGAATTTATTAATAAACGCACATAGATGACCCTTTAGAGGGTCCCATGAACACCTCCCAAACACTGGTGTGGTATCTGACTAGTATAAGCCAGCCTGGCACCACCAGACATGTTTCTGATCTCATGGAGTGAGAGCCAGCTCTCTCAGAGGACAGGAACAAAGCCTGCTCTGGCGGAGGTGTTTCACACCTCCTCCAGGCTGTGAAGCTTCAAAGGTGATGCCGCCTTTGAAATGCAACCCAGGCATCTCCAGATAGTGGAGGATGCCAACCCCCCATTCCTGTTCCATTTTAAAGGGAGGACAGGTGGGAAAACAAATTAGATTAGGAGATGTGCCCACATTAAGCCAACACCATCCCTAAGGTGAGGCAGGCAATGTGGACACTACTTTTCCAATTCCTCCATCTTGAGATTGTAGGAAATTAATCTAGCAGGGCTAGGGTAGTGCCCCTTGCCACAGGAAGTAATAATTTAGAGGATGTAGACATCCTAAAGGTAGGTATCCCATTAGATACTTCCTATCACCCACTTTAACACCCGTAAATTTAGGGGCAGATTTACAAGCCCCTTGCGCCACTTTTGCGTCACTTTTAACATGGGAAAAGTGACGCAAAAGTGGCGCAAGGGGCTTGTAAATCTGCCCCTTAGTATTTAGGTGGCATCCCTGGACCCTGAATTTTGATTTGATGGACCTAAGAAGAGCAATGGACAAAGAAGAGCTGCTGAGCCAAGAAACAAAGACCTGCTGCAGAAAATTGATGTAAAAACCTGCCGACTGCTTCCAGGACTCAACAATCGTGGTGTGCTGTCTCGTCCTGCAACTGTGAGGCCTCCAAGAAACCCTGAGCACCTCCAGCCTTTGACCAATTGCCAAGAACCTCCATTGGAGTGAAGGAACTACTCCCCTTCAGCCTGCAGGCACTGAACCAGGAAGTCCGGTTTATCAACTTGCTGCTCCCCGGCGACTCTGACGCAGAACTCAAGCCAGAAGAGGCACATCAGATCTGGAGGGTCTGATGTTATGTTATGTTATCAGCATTTATAGAGCGCATGGCTGCCCCAGCAATGGGGCGTCCCTGCGCTTAGCCAGAGTAGGGGCAGACAGAGAGGTAGTAGGCTATAGATTGGAAAAGAGCCATGTCTTGATCAGTTTCCTAATAGCCCAGTGGTCTTGCATGCCATGGGCAGCAAGAGGGATGGTATTCCAGAGGGCGGGGGCCAATGCCCTGAAAGAGCGCCCTCGGGCTCCGGTCCTGCACACCCTCGGGACACAGGCCAGGTGTAGGTCCCCTGAGCGCAGGGCCCGAGCCGGGGTATACACCGAGCATAGATCGCTAAAAATTTGCAGACCCAGGCCGTGCAGAATCTTATGTGTGGTACATAGAGTCTTAAAGTGAACTCTCTGTTCTATAGGTAACCAGTGCAGCCGTCGAAGGAGGTCAGAGGCACGACAATGTTTAGGTAGTGCGAAAAGCGTGCAGGCAGACGCATTCTGAGCCCATTGAAGCTTTTTTGTCACAGCTTTGTTGGCGCCAAGTAGTAGCCCATTGCAATAGTCTAAACGTGACAGCATGGTGGATTGAACATTCGTCTGTCGGGTGGATGCATCGAATAGCCCCAGAATGGGTTTTAGGCCACGCAGAAGACCAAAACAGGTACCTGCCACAGACTTAGCATGCAGCTCGAATGAGAGGGTGCTGTCCATCAACACTCCCAGATTCTTAACCACACTTTTCGGCTGGGGAGGGGTGCCCAGGGTTTTAGGCCACCATTGATTGCCCCATAGGTGGGTGTCTCGACCCACCAAAATCACTTCTGATTTTGCAGAATTCAATTGCAAATAGTTATTGGTCATCCATTCAGAGATGGCCATGAGGTCGCCTTGGAATTTCGTCTGGTCTTGTTTAGTATTGCTGGAGAAAGTAAACACCAGTTGGGTATCAACTCAACTCAACAAACTTTTATTACGATCACACAGATCCTAAAAAGTATACAGCATAGGTTGTTTTTCCTTAAAAAAAGACATTAACAATACAAATTGATATAAAAAGGGCCCCCACAACAGTTAGAAAGTGCAACATGCAATAGCAGCCAGATATATGTTTAAAGTGCTTAGTGCTCATATTTACACATCCATTAATGGACAATTACATAAAATTCAGGTCTAGCAGCACTTTTCAGGACGAAATGTCTCCCAAACATATTTTCCTGCGCCTAATCCAAAGGGCATGCCAGAATCTAGCAAGACCAAATAGGGTAGATTGACGAGTATTAGTACACAAAAAACTTAAGACCTCTAAATAGTGCCACCGTCCTGCTAAAAAACATAGCGGGACAATCCATTTTTTCCTCAGGGACAAGTAGCTCGGACAAAAAATTAGTAGATGGAGTATAGATTCTGGACTTCCTTGGCATGCAGGGCAAAGATCAACCAAGTAAGTACAGCTAGACCATTTTGAGCAAAACAGTTTAGTTGGGAGAGATTTATAACGAAATTGCAGAAAGAGTTTCCGTGCCATCGGCGGAACAATTTCGTCGATGGTTGGCTCAAAGAGCAAAGAACATTTAAATTTAAGAAAGTCTTTGGTCAGAATAGATTCTGAATCTGTGAGGTCCTCTTTTAAAATTGATTCCCAAAACAGTTCTTTTATTTTTGCTCTTGAGGTTCGCCTCATGCTTTCCGGAGTTATCCAAAAGGCATCCATGCCCAACTTTACTAGGGCTTTTCGTAAGGTGGTAAACCAGTTTATTGATGATGCCTTTGGAAATCTTAGAAGGTCTAGCATGATCTCAGGGTAAGACTCAAGCTCTTCTACCATCCACAACCTAAACCAAAACATTATCAATCGATAAATTGCCTTATGTTTTAATTGTCTGTGTGCCAGATCCATGTACAAAGGTTTCAATGGGGTACTGGGGGGCAGGTCTACCAAAGATCTTAAAAAACGATTTTCCACAGCTATTAAACGCGATATATTTCCTATCCCCCACAGCTCTACACCATACAATATACTTCCCAGAACCTTAGAATTATAAATTTCAAGGGCAGGTGCAATCTGCTGTGATGCTGTTTTTCTATGTATCTTGCTAATATGATTACATTGGAAAATTTGGGGTAGCTTTGCCTTCTCCTTGTGTGCGTCCCAGTTGACTGATGGGGATACACGAATTCCTAAATAATAAAAGACGTCAACTTGTTCAAGAGGAGTGCTACCTGTCCGAATGGATCTGCTAGGGTGTTTCTCCCCTCTCTTATTGAAAATCATGTATTTGGTTTTTCCCTCGTTTAAAAACAACCCCCTATCGTTATAAAAGTGAATAAAATCGTTTAAAAGTTGTTGGAGGCCCTGGGGAGATCTAGAAATTAAAAGGGTGTCATCAGCAGATAACAAAGCAGGGATTCTTCTGTTGTTAATTTTCGGGGCATCACAACCATCCCTGTCCAGAAAATCAATGACCCCATTAATAAAAAGGGTAAAAAGAGTGGGCGCCAACACGCATCCCTGCCTCACTCCACGGTTGACAGGGAAGTTGTGTGTTACTTCATTGTTTGGGCCCCACCTGACCTGGGCTGTATTAGAAGCGTGTAATCTTATTAAAATATCTAAAGGATTTGGAGGCAGGCCCATTTCTTTCAGTACTCTCCACAGCTTTGCCCGGGGCACTGAGTCAAAGGCAGTGTGCAGATCAACAAAGGCCACGTATAATTTTCCCCCTTTGACATCCACCTCCTTCCAATAAATACAGATAAAACGAAAAACCTGGTCTAAAGTGCTGACTTTGGAACGGAAGCCCGCTTGAAGATCACTTAAAATATGGAACTCCGTCATCCATTCTTGAAGCCTCCCTAGAACTTGTTTACAGAAGATCTTTTGGAGAGAATCTATTAGGCTTATCGGCCTGTAGCTAGATGGTTTAGTTTTGTCACCTTTCTTGAAGATGGGCACAATTTCTGCGACCTGACACAATAACGGTACAGGTCCCCCGGACAGGATCAAGTTTGATAGCAAGTTTATATACAGACCCCAAAGAGATCTATCCTCTTTGTACAAGTCGTTGGGGATTTTGTCTGGACCTGGAGCACGTGATGAGACACAAGATGAGATCACAAAATCAGTTTCTGCCATAGAAAAGCTCAAGGGCACAAGCTCCCCATTCGGCCCCACAGCTAGGGACTCCTCCATCTCATCACTAACATTGCTGTCGTTTGCATAGAGGGACCCAAAGTAAGCTATCCATTCGTCAGGCTGAATGTTATATCCCAACATTGGTTTCTCTCCCTTAAGCCAGTAGGTTGCCTCTCTCCAAAAAGACTTTTGATCTTTATCAATTAGCGCTGTGTGTAAGTTTAGCCATAACGAATTTTCCCACTCCTTTTTAGCACTGGTGATGGCCCCCCTAGACTTGGCTCTACAGATCACAATCTCAGAGTGCACTTTACGCTTAACAGCACTGATAAGCTCCCCCTTTAGCCTTCTACAGTCCGGATTAAACCAGGAGCTTTTGGAGTTATGCTTAGTGCCAGTGTAATGGTTACCACTTCCTGAAGCTTTTGCAGGCCGACTAAGCAATTCCCTAATTTCATCAAAGAGGTGCTCATGACATGGACATAAGTTCTTTACAGCATCTTTACTGAGGATATTGGCTAAGAACTCTGTTAGGTCCAATGTTTTTTTCTTAACTAAATCCAGCACTTCCGGATGCTTTTCTACCCAGCCCCACTTTACCGAACGCTGGTTATTTGTGAGTGCGAGTACTCCCAGGTCACGGTGGCCATTTAAATTAGTCGGTGCATTACCTAACACGAATAGAGAGAGTGCAAGTGCATTATGAATACTTTCAGATCTAATTTCCACCAGCATGTCATCAAGAACAGAGCATAGACTGGGGGTTATTAAACAGTAATCTATTCTACTGGTATGGTTAGGTCTATTGTACGTATGGTCCCCATTTGGGTCTGATCTAGTTCTCCCATTTGTTGCTCGTAAGTCGTGCTGAAGTGTTAGTGCAAGCAACTGACCACCTCTCTTCGTCCATTTGACCTTAGGTAAATTCAGCGGCGGGTTTGACCATTCCCTATCCCACTCCTCTGTCAAATCTGTGGCGGTTAGAGCAAGGGGCTCGAAGGTGCAATTAAAATCACCAGCCACTATGGTGGGGATATTGTCCAAATGCTTCGATAGAGCATTGTCCAATATGCCAAGAGTCTCAGTTTCCCCATTAGAAACCACCCTGTTATATACATTGAAGAATTTCCCCTTCCACCCACTGGATAAGGACAGCTCAAGGGCCAGAATCTCCTGTGAATCTACATGAAATTGCTTAATTTTGATCCCTAGTGCATTCTTTACCCATACCAACAGACCTCCCACAGGACGGCCCCGCAGGTTCCTGGTAGCAGCGATGGCAAGGGCAGAATAGCCACTTCTGTGGGGGGTGGATAAGCTCCAGGTTTCCTGCATCAGGATTACGTCAAAAGTATCTATAAATGTACACCATTCCAGATCCAATTTTAACTTTGAAATCCCAGCCACATTCCATACTAAGATCCTGAGAGGCATTAATGGAGAAGACCCTATTTCGGTAGAACAAATATTCTGAGGGAAGGCATGCATTTCAGTTATGGCTTCAGACACAACATAGGAATCGACATTGTGTGTAGAGTTAACTAACAATGGAAGACACGATGGGGGAGAAAAGAAGTTGTGTCTAGGTTTAAGTAACAAAACATCGTCCGATGTCAGTCAACAATGACTACTTTTTGTCCAACCTGGGCCAGAACATAATTCGTCCTTATGCGTTCTGTGCAGGATTGCTCGTACTTTAAATGGATTTTGGTGCCTGATCTGGATGGAAGTGTTAGGGGGGGAAAAGTACGAGAATCAATTGACAGAAGCCCAGATACCATGGCTTCGTCAAAGAAACTAACTGAAATTGTGTCGTTTTTAACCCCTGGGGTATTCAATCTACTAACACATCTAATATCATCCCTTATGATGGAGTAACAATGGCGAGAAGACCTAAGCCAATGAATAACCTTGTTTGTTAAAGAATCATGGTCCTCATAGCCCCTCTCTAACAGTTTTGGGACATTTGTGAGCTAGTCTACGTCATGGCTACCCTTGCCCTCCGGCCTTCTGTACACTCCATCCCTTACCAACCCCATCCCATGTGGGACTTCACGACTTGACCTGTGTGTATATCTTTCAACCAGAGTCACCTCCCCTCTATCCGGGTGTCTAGATCCTAATACCCCACGATAAACTCCCTGTGGAGTATAGTTTATTAGACTTAAGTCCCTAGGTTGTAAAAGGGATGACTCCACAGGTACTTGGGATTGGCGGAAAGAGTTTAACGGGGGGACTCTAGGATTTTTCTCTACCTGCCCATGCTGGTGTTGCTTCAAGCTGCTATCTTTAGCTAAAGGCAGGATTACTAAGGGACTTTTAAGGGATAAATGGCTTTCTACACTCCCATTTCCATTACTAACCCTCTGGGAAAGACTCATAACCTCCCTTCTGAGCGCAGCCACTTCTTCTTTCAGTGACTCAATCAAGGTCCTTAGTGCAACCAATTCAGTAGAATGGGCACCTCTACATTCATTGGGATTAGGCTCACTGGCCCCACAGACGTCAGCCTCTAGAGCGTCAAACCTATTTTGGCACTCTACCTGGACAACATAGGGAATACAGGGGGGCCCACGAGAGTCATCTTTGGGTTTGTCTACTAACAAATGAGGCTCCTTCCCCTTATCCTTGACCAGTCCCTTGTTTTTCCCTTTCAGGTTGGGATTAAACATACATGGGATTTTCTTAACCAAGGTGTGCCTATGCTTCACATTCTGGGGAGTGGGGGACACAGATGAGCCAAGTAGCCCGACGCCGTGATCAGCAGCGGGCTCTCTACGTAGAGTACAACCAGCCAAGTCTTCTACCAAGATAGAAGAGTTAGATTGGGAGTCGGCTATCTCCTGACACTCTGACAAGATTGATTCAATACGATCCATGGTCTCATGACAAGCAGTACCAGGTGATTTTCTCTTTTTTTTTAGCATTATCAAGGCCAGTGACCCTCTCCTGGCCTTTCCTTTTACCCATGTGCCCCAATTACCCAGGACAACGTTATTGCTAAAATAGTTATGATGATGAATTTGCTACTTGGCAATAAATCAGAATGTAGCAAAATGTGCAATATAACAAGGGAGGCAGATATCAAAATAAATTCTGTCTAATCACCATACAATCCCCAAATACTTAAAATGTTATAAATGCCGTAACATAAAATAGCATAAGATGACAAAAACTAACAACCCCCAAATTCCTGGCCCCCACACAGTAGTGTGCATCCTTTGCAATAGTCAATGACCAGTAGTCAGAGCCAGGGGGAGCAGCTCCAGGAAGTGAGAGAAAAAACAAAAAAGAACCCAACCAACAAGCTTTAATAGCAAGCACAGTACCTCAAGTCCACAGGGAGATCAGAAGATCCAAAACCGGAGCCTACACCATGGAGCACAAAAAATAAGAAAGCCAAGAGGGGTGGCCCTGCCCTGCCTCTTCCTGGCAATGACGGGCAAGGACGGGCCCGCCCTTGGCCCGCGCCGCACGGGGAGAGCCAGCGCTATAAGCGCGATGGCTGGCACATCCCCCTCACTTGCGGCACCTGTAGATGGAGCAGGGGATGCTGGGACTAGTAGTCCGTGTCGAGTGCCTCACGGGGCTGGCGGTGCTGGGGTGAAAGAACCCTGGGACTCCGGTCACACCAGGGTGCAGCACGATGTCCCCTGGCAGCGGAAAAGCGGTAGAGCAACTGGTGCAGACTCCCGCGGGGGAGAGGCAGCGCTATAAGCGTGATGGCTGGCGCCTCCCCCTCACTTGCGGCACCTGTACATGGAGCAGGGGATGCTGGGACTAGTAGTCCCTGTAGAGTGCCTCACAGGACTGGCGGTGCTGGGGTGAAAGAACCCTGGGACTCTGGTCCAACCAGGACACATCACGATGTCCCCTGGCAGCAGAAAAGCGGTAGAGCAACTGGTGCAGACTCCCGTGCCGCAGGGGGAGAGGCAGCGCTATAAGCACGATGGCTGGCCCCTCCCCCTCACTTGCGGCACCTGTAGATGGAGCTGGGGATGCTGGGACTAGTAGTCCCTGTAGAGTGCCTCACAGGGCTGGCGGTGCTGGGGTGAAAGAACCCTGGGACTCCGGTACCACCAGGGCACAGCACGATGTCCACTGGCAGCAGAAAAGCGGTAGAGCAACTGGTGCAGACTCCCGCGCCTCGGGGGGAGAGGCAGCGTTATAAGCGCGATGGCTGGCGCCTCCCCCTCACTTGCGGCACCTGTAGATGGAGCAGGGGATGCTGGGACTAGTAATCCCTGTAGAGTGCCTCACGGGGCTGGCGGTGCTGGGGTGAAAGAACCCTGGGACTCCGGTCCCACCATAGCGCAGCACGATGTCCCCTGGCAGCAGAAAAGCGGTAGAGCAACTGGTGCAGACTCCCCAGTTGGGTATCATCGGCGTATGATACCATGGCCATGTTCGGGGCTTTGACCAGAAGGGCTAGGGGGCAGTCAAAATGTTAAATAGAGTGGGGCTCAGGGCAGATCCCTGAGGAACACCACAGCCGAGAGGATGGACATTGGAGGCATGGGGGGGGGGCAGAGACCTGGTAGGACCGATCGGTCAGAAAGGATGTGAACCAGGCCAAGGCCTTGCCATTGACCCTGATCTCCTCTAGCCGATATAGCAATATCCTATGGTAGACCGTATCGAAGGCCGCACTAAGATCCAAGAGGATCAGTGCCGAGGTTCTGCCCTCATCCATAGCAGACCGTAGCTGCTCTGTGACTGCCAGTAGCGCCGATTCTGTACTGTGTTTAGGCGGGAAGCCGTTTTGTGACTGTTCAAGGATCCGGTTAGCTTCTAAGTATTGTGTTAAGATGGAGTTGACATGAGACTCCATAACCTTAGCAAGGTATGAGAACAGAGATATAGGGCAATAATTTTCAGGCAAAGACACATCCAGTGTCGGTTTTTTTAACAGGGGAATAACTTTGGCATGCTTCCAGGACTTAGCGATCACTGCAGCCGATAGTGACCTGTTGATCAGCTCTCGGCTCTCCGAGAGGAGGCAATCATGAAATTTCCTAAAAAGGTCAGGTTTTAGTGGGTCCTCAGGGGAGCCTGATTTTACCTTGGCCGATAGGGTCTCCATATCTTTAGGGGACGTGGGAAGAAGGTCCTGGAGGGAGTGGGGCATAGCTGCCGGGGGGGTATTCCTCTGACTAGCGGAAGAAGTCTCTCCGCACAGAATGTGCTACAGATGCGATCCACTTTGCTAATAAAAAAATTCGCAAGTGTCTCGCATTGTAAGTTGGAGGATATAGCGTTATCACCAGTATGCGGGGGTTTTACTAATTCCTTCATAAGGGAGAAAATGGATTTGGTTGGATTGCTGCTGGTGGAAATCATATTAGCATAAAACCTAGCTTTGGTATTCCGGACCAGTTTGTGGTGCAATATAACTGCGTTCCTGTAGATAGATTTTGCTGTGAGATTATAGGAACTTCTCCATGTCCTTTCTAGAATTTTACATTTTTTCTTTTCTATAGTCAGAGACTCGTTGTACCATGCATGAGTTTGAGTGCGCTTGGCCTGAGTCATTTTTTTCGGAATGCACCAATCTAGTGCATTATTGACCCATCCTCTGAAGGCAGCATCCGCTGTCTCTATATCTGTCAGCCAGATTGGGCGGTGCGAATTTAAACGGGCTGTGAAAATCGTAGGGTTTAACTTGTGCCATGGGCGCTTCATGGAAGGCGGACGGAGGAGTTGCAGTGGGGAACCTTCTAAACAGAGACGCAAAGAGATGAGAAGATGGTCCGTCCAGAGCATCTGTCCCCCATCAATTGAGAGGACACCAGGACCTACCAGAGCTTTGCCCTGCTAATACCTGGGGTAAGAGCCCCCTGCACAGAAGACTGAGAAGAAAGAGCCCAATCCGGACTCCAACTACCCAGCACACAGACACCCATTGAGGGACTTTGAGACCCCTGAGATCGACTCCATGAGTGGCCAAGGTATCCCGGAATCGTCCCTGCAACCTGCCTGCCCCTGACTTCGGGACCATCTCCATGCACAACGCTTGGCTGCCCTATCTGCTCTGCACCCAGCCCGCCTGGCCTGGCCTGGGTAAAGACAAACCAACTGTGCTCCCGTGGTCCTGAGGCCCTTGCGACCTGCTCCCTGGAGTAGGACCTCCCTGACTTACCTTTAAGTCCCTCTGTGCAGTGAATTTTCAGGTGGCCCCCTTCTTCGTAGTGCGCCAGCTACCAACGACCTCAGCACCCTGCTCCCAGCCGAATACGGGATAGTAAACTCCGGCATACGGCCGAACGGAGGTAAGTACATAAATAAATAAATAAAACAAATTACATTGCGAGCGCTGCAACGGCAAATGGCGATGCGGCGCGCGCAATGTAATTTGTTTTCTTTATTTATTTATGTACTTACCTCCGTTCGGCCGTATGCCGGAGTTTACTACCCCCACCCTGCCCCTCCCCCGCCCCGGCCCACCGCCCCGCAGCACTTTCTCCAGGAGCCGCGAGTGAATAAATGTGCTTTTGAGTTCGATATGTACCTAGGTACAGCAATCATACCACCTTTAAGAGCACTTTTTGTCAGGTTTAGACTGGGCACCTTACAGTTAGCAACTTTTACTTGCCACTGGAAAAAGGAGACAGGTAGATCTAACATTTGTCGAATGGGATGTGTGACAGCAGAGTCCATCGAGCTTGTTTTATTCTTTTGCATGACCTATAATAAGCAGCGTGTCCGTTGGATTAAACCACTCTGCAAACTGATGGGCTGGTTATTTTTGCAATTGGAAAATTCCTATCAGCCATATGGCATGTGAGGTCCAAGAAAATCCAGGGTTAAGAAATGATCATTGTTTTTCTAGAGAAACACCCTAAGATGTTAATATACCAGAGTTGAGATTCCTGAAGGCCATTTTAAAAAACGTTTTATCAATTTTTATCATTTTTAAATGTAAATATATGTATTTGATTACATGTGTTTTATTTATATATGATTGTGTGCTGTTTCGTTTTATGGTGTTTTTATGGGCCGAAATAAAGGAATAGGATGATGATTGCCTCTGTGAGTATAACAAATACCCTCTGATAAACCTAAATGCTCGCCCACACTACCACAAAAAGAGCGTTAGTATTATCTACTTCATGCCTCTGTATACCAGTAAGGGATCCACTGGACTCCCTGCACAGTGTACTTCGTTTTAGTACACTATAGAGAGCCAGCTTCCTACAGTATGGATTAAATACATCTAGGGGTATATTCACAAGAACGTGCGCTAAACATCTCCAAAAAATGTTAACGCAACTTTACACATCGCAGTCCATTGCGGGAAAATAACCCTGTGTTAACGTGGAATTCACAACACGGCGGTACCATGCGATAGTTTTCCGAAAACACGGCCAATGACCGCGATACAACCACCGCGACGGAGATAAAAACACAAACCCCAATGCAAAAAAACGTGCGATGAGCCCATTCGCGATGAGGAAAGCAGCGATAAGCAGCGCCAGGCCCGCGATACACACACGGCAGGCGGGAATAAGCACAACAACAGAAGGAAAAAGAAATACAAACCAAACAGAAAACAACAACGAAGCACAATGGAGGCAGTCAGAGCCAGTACACAACCCCACAAGCACCATTGGCAATAAAACATTGTACATGGCAGTCCATCGTGGACAAGGTGAATGCAGCCGGAGTGCGGAGGAGGACAATGGAAGACAACCAGAACAGCTGGAATGATGCAAAACGCAAAAACAAGCAGAAACACGCCAACAACCAGAAGGCAGCAATGCACACCTGAGGTGGGAGTCCAGCGCCACACTAGGAGCTGGGTGACATGGAGGAAATGGTGTCCGCCACATCAGTCTGGAGATGGTGGCAGGAGTCGGGTACCGGAAACTGCTCAAAATCAACAGACACAACAGCAACAGGGAGAGGAACGACCAGGGACTGGGGGGACGGGGGGAGATGGGCACAATGGCACACATGCACAATTAAGCACAGCACAACTGCAGACAAACCATGCCCAAGAGTAACAACACCAACCAAGAGCACAAGTCACACAAGTCGGCAATATCACACAACTGAACAAGCACAGAAGTGAAAACCACACTGCCTGAAAGGGAGAAGGGTGAGCCAAATCAGAGCTGAAGGGCCAACTCACACACAATGCAGCACACACATATAGGAAGCAGAGCATCCCAACATCGAACACAATGTGGTACAAACAGCAACATTTGCACAACCGAACACAGGACACAAGTGCACCCACTTGTAGCTGGGAAATGGCCATACACATCTGGCAAAGCACGAAAGAGGGACATGATAATGCACAAGTACAAACCCACAGCCCTGATGGGGTAGCAATGCATGTATGGCAGGGACCCAGATAGGCCGTGACACACACATTGGCATACAAATCAACACTCATCACAGTTGGAGACAAGTGAAGGTGCGGAAACTTCATCAACAATTGCGTGTCAGTACGGCCAAGAGAAGTGCCACAACATGCAGACCAATGCAGCAGCATGTCTGAATGAGGAACGTTGGAAAGCGCCCATGTCCACCCCGGGGAGTCCATCACCCACACAAGTGAGTGCCAACCCGCGTTGGTTGCCCGCGCATGTATCCGGAGTCCAGGCCAATGCAGCCATGTCCACTGTCGTCTTGGGACATGTGACCAGATCCCCAACATGCAACCAGGCGTCGGGACACGTGCAATGGGTCACATTCAGTTGTGGCTGCAGGTACGTTGTCACTCGTCCATGAACGCGAGTGCAGCAGCGTAGGCCAACATTTCCAATATGGGCTCGTTGTCGACTACATCTAACATGTCTGCGACGTAACCCATCAGCTGTCCCGGACAGATGTGCTGACTCCAACCCCTGGCCCCAATTGACACTAAAGCCCAATAGGGGAGTGGCTCAATGTGGTCACTGCACACGACGAGTCGTGCAATCTCCCATGTCCAGTTGCCAGGATGCATGCCAATCATCCAGGCATGCCATAAATGGGCATCACAGTGACACTCCTGGTCGTGGGCCAACAGGGGGCGCACACACACGTCGAAATCCAGTTCAGCTACCGTTACGTTGGAGAGGCAGACATCCATGGTTCACTCGAATATGCACGAGCGACAATGCAACACAGGCTGAACGCAGGTGACGTTGGCAAGGCGGAAGCTTAGCCGGTAACTGATCCGCAGCACTGCTAATGGCAGTGCCCCCAGTACATGCAGCAGACGTGCACGGTACCGGTCCACATGACTGGGGTTGTGCATGTGTCCGGGATGGTCTGCCATTGCGTCAGTGGCTCTGCTTGAAGCGGCACTGTGCTGACCTGCACCAGTCCTCTGGATGAAATGCTACAGCTCGGATCAATGAGCAGTGTCTGTATGCAATGGGTACAGGCCTGGGATGTGGTGGGAGTACGTGTGAAGGCCATTTCACGCACAATAACTACGACCAAGGACTTATGTGTGTGGGATGTGTACACGTTGGTCTCACGTCGGGCAGTGCGTAGTGTGGGAGTCATCAGCAAAGGCTATCATATCTGTCAGGGGGTGCTGGGCACATGCAAGTCCCAGCTCGGAGCTGCAGATGTGCTTCCGCCTGATAGTCCAGACAAAGGACCTTTCATCCCTACAGTCAGTTTACCATCTGATTGCATACAGGAGATGTGCAGAGGCCTGTCGTGGGTGGGGTGGGATGTCTGCGACCCAGGGAATCATGGATGATATGCCGGGCACGTGGCACATAAGCGGCCTCACTGTGTGTTACATTGCCTCACAGCTGCTCCTCCCTCCCGCGAGCCTTTACACTTGTGTGCGCTGTGCGGTTGCATCACGTGCACTCCTACGGCACACCATTGTCATGCCTGTCTGCGCATGTCCAGCAGCATGCCAACAACACCGTGATGCTGGCCGTTGAGGGTGTGCGGCCACATGAGTGCAGGCCAATGGTCTGGACAGGGTGGACACAGGTGTACAGTCCATGGCTGGCTGTGATCGCGCTGCGATTGAGGCTAGGCATCTGACTCATGCAGCTGCAGGACTAATACACACAACACTTGGCATGTATGAGCCAAGACCCCGAGCGGTCTTGCCCTCCTACATTTCCCCGTACGTGCGGGCCCGCCCTCCGGGTGCATGCTACATTGCAACATCGATGACTGTGGCCCTGGTGGCAACAACACTCCAACACAGAGACACGCTTACCGCACTTCCTGCTCAAGGCCAGACCAGAGCCACTGCCAAATCAGCACACCCTGGCGCTGACCTGACATACGCCGGCCCAGCACACGCCGCTTGTGCATGCAGAGGGGGCGGACGAAGCTACATGTCCAAGGTCTTAGCCACTGCTGAGGTGACATGGTATCGTCCGCTGAACACAGCACACTGTGATGTTGCAGGGCTTGGACCCATCATGCTGACATAATGACCACTCGGACACACTTGCTTAGATGGTGTGAATGGCTACGGGCACGTGCGCCCCGCCACTTTTATTAGCAGGCTCACATGTCGAGTGACACCTGTGTTGGATGTGTGTGGGGTGTGTGTACACCAGCTGTCATGGAGTGCTTGGTGCAGTAAAAAAAACTACAACAGTGTACATCGTAAAAGACACAACCATTCAACAATAAAGGCTCCATGACTTGAGCTGCACAGAGTTAGTGGCCCCGGATGCACAGCGTCCGGCACGGGCCTACCGCCACGGCACGCTGACTTGCGCTGCACCGGGGCAGGGTCACGAGAGCAGAGCAGGTTCTCATAGATGTCAAACGGGGTTGTTGTGGAGTATCTCGGTGGACAGTGGAAGGTGTACCCCCAGGGCATGATGCAGAGGGCAGAACCACGCTGAAACAGTCACTATGGTGGAGATGAATGGAACAGACACATGTCGAACACCAAGTCCGTCCCAGCCAGATGATGATGCAGACAACCCCCAGGCCAAGGACTCAGACGCCACCAAAGTTCAACTAGACAGTGCCCATGACTCATTGCGCACAGAGTTAGTGGCACCAGTGCTGATAGGGGATGCCGCCTGCGATGAGGCATGTCCAATGGTGTGAACTCCTCCATAAATTACTCAAGACACAGTTCCACATGTGGGACCTACTGGACCGCAGTGTAGGCCTGAGCCAGCGGTTAGCAGGGGCCCTCATCCAAATGTCAGCAGTGTGGATGGTCCCACAGGCCTGCGTAATTCAGGTTCAGTGGCACCACGTGTCGCCGGCTTGCGTTGAACAGGGTTAGTGGCACCACGTGTTGCCGGCTTGCGTTGAACAGGGTTAGTGGCACCACGTGTCGCCGGCTTGCGTTGAACAGGGTTAGTGGCACCACGTGTTGTGTGCTTGCGATGCAGACTTTGGCGTCACTGATCGGAGGGAGTTTAGTGATGTGGACGCTGCCACAGACTTTTGGTCACTGCCATTCAAAACTCACGACTCAGTACAACATGTGCCAACAACTGGGCCGAGGAGTACGCCGGTGGGGTATGTAAACGAGAAAGGAGTACTGTGGGCCAGCGTCGTGGAGGCCAGCGATGGTCTGCGGAGGCTGCAAAGGTCGCGGGACTGGGGCTTGGAGCTTGCACCGGCACGTGGTGGGCCCTCTTTGACACACACCGGTGTTGGTAGGTGAGTGGAGCCTCCTTGGTGCGCTGGGGCAGGCAAGACGGGTCTGGGGACCAGCGGGCGGGGGTGCAGCAGGCGCACAGGGTCGCAGGCCCCGCCCCTCACGGCATCGGCCTCATGGCGGGCTGAGAGGCGCCACCCTGGCAGACACATAGGCCATTCCGAAGGAGAACCACGCCCAGTGCGACAGGGTTTTTATTCACACCCCTACGCAGGCCTGGCATACACCGGGCCAACCCACTCTGCCCGCGCCTACAGGGGGGGACGTAAGGAGCGACATTTCCGCGGTCTTCCCCACAGCCTGTGGTGACATGGTAGCGTCCACTGGCCACTACACTCCATGCACCAGCAGTTAATGTCCACATGGCCATTTCCGTGGTTTGCACACTGAAGTCTGTCTGGCACATCCACGCCACACTTGGCATTGGGTAGGTTCTCATTCATTAGTCACTTGCCTCTCTCGCACATGCCTGCTCCAAGCCTCTCCTCACATTCTGCTATTGTGTGGCTGTGGTGCCATGCCGTGGCTGGGTTGTGTGCATGGCAAGCCCAGGTTCCCAATGGAGTCGTGTTGTCGTGTCTGGTCGGTTGGCATGTTGTGTGGCATGTTGCATGTAGTTTTGCGGTGTGCCCATTGCCAGTGTCGTGAGTTGCATGACTGTGGAGTGGAGGTGTGTGGTGTGTTCATTTGGTACTTACCAACGAGCAATGCATTTCCATAGGTGCCATCCTGGAAGCTCTGGTTGATGATGGACTGTCGGAAGATGTATGAATCATGCACACTGCCTGGGTAGTTGGCCACAACATTGTTGAGGAGTCCCCGGTGGTCCACTATTGCCTGCACATTGATGGAATGCGTGTGCTTTCTGTTGCGGTAGTTGTGTGCAGTGTCGGCAGGCGGCACGAGGAGTACATGTGTGCAGTTGATTGCCCTCAACACGTGAGGGAATCCAGCTATGGCGTAGAGCCTTGCTTGGTCTCCAGCTGCTCCTGCGCAGTGTGGGTGAAGTGGAGGTGCTGGGGTACCAGGCTGATGATGGCATCCAGGACAGGTGTGATGAACTTGGATAGGGCTGGCTGTGAGACTCGTCCGACTCTGGCAGTTGTGGGTTGGAAGGTACCAGAGGCCAACATGTGCAGCGCAGCCAGCAGCTTTGTCTGCGGAGGGATGTTGGTTGTCCGCTATGTTGGTACCGTCAGTCTGTGGGCGATGTGGGTCAGGATGCGGAGGATGGTAGTCCGTTTGAGCGGGCATTTGTAGTGGGCAATTACCTCCTCTGGCATTAGGTCTGTGCGGCTGGTGCGTTTACGGTGGGTCTGCTGTCTTTGTCTACGCTGCTTCTGTGGTGGTCTGGGGGGGGGGCGGGGCGGGTCCTGGGGGTGGTGGCGGGCCTGGGGGTGGTGGCGGTGGGTGTTGTGGCCCTCATGGGTTTCTGAGCTGCATGTTCATTGGCTCCATGGCATCTGTGGGTCGTCAGATGTGGCTCTGGGCTGGGCTCCCTTTCATACTGCAGGTAGTCGTCCTGCTTAACACCAGCGAAAGGCAGGTGTTAAATCCCTGCTGCTACCGCGGCTTATCGCCTGTTTTTGGGTCACATCGCAGATCTGGCAGTTCATTGTAAAAGTGGTGTAGTGGTGTTTTCGTGTGTTTTTGCACGGGAACGCCTACTCTGCATCTTATTAGGGTTAGTTGGTGGTGTCACCCGTGGAGATAAATTTTGCGGCAGTTATCGCGGGAAGACTGGCGATATCTGCAGTTTGCACCCGCTTGTGAGTGGGGCGATAAATCTATCTCCATTTTTGATGCGCTAAAGTGCCGATAACTCGGCGATAAGTCCTTGTGAATATGCCCCCTAGTCTGATCTTCTCTGTTTAACATCCTGCACAGAAATTTCTATATTCTTTCAAATTATAAGCGTGACCAGTAATGCTTAGTAGGCTAAATGCAAAACTATAACACATTTCTTACAATTACATTTGATTACTTTAGGTAAGCCACAAGAAATGACCTATGACGTTTAATATGGGATTAATAACTTGAAAAAATACCTACTGGACATGTCGAAAATAGATGCATACACTATGAGCAAGGTTTATATATACAGTAAGATTTAATTAAAGAGTTTGAGTCTAAGATGTCCCTTCTCGTTAGGCCCCATTGCAGATGATAAAAGATAGAACATCGTGAACAATAAATTATTGGAACATTTAGCATTCAAAATGAAATGCCCTTCTGGCATGTATAATGCTATTCACTTGAGGTGTGAGCCTATTTCAAATTAATAACTCTCCTTTAAGTGTCTTAGACAATGCTATAATGAAAAAATGACATCTGCATCTCCTTCGCATTCCGAAGCTTTTGTGTGCTGTAAATATGCTGCTTTGCGAGGCACATTTTGCCACAGCTGTTGAAAGCATTCTAAATCATATTTGTTCTCGCTTCCTTTTTTATCCGACTTACATGTCTGACCTTTGATAGTACAAAGTATTTCATACTTTAATGGCTCCTGTGAGAAGTGTTCATGTGGGTCAATAAAAAGTTGCACATTTATGAAAGCTGATGCAATCACAGATTTGGTGAGTTTAAATATGCCTTCAAAGATTGATTTTCTTGTTTATAAAAGTAAAAGGATCAGAGATATTCTAATGTAGCAATTCCTTTCCTTACTTGGCGCTGTAGAAATGTTTGGCTTTTCACAATGTTTCTGTATGCAGCTCCGTTGCAAAGATTTTACAACCTCGCAAAACGATATGTTGACTTATGAATGCTCCCTTCCCAAGTACAACAAGGTCGTTTTAGAGGACATGTTTTGTAACCTAGCCTCCTTTGGAAGTAATATATGCTGGCTCCATCAGGCAGCTCATTCAATGATCTTAGCAGCTCCAGCCCTTCTTTAGGGGGAAAAAATGAATAAAAAAAGTCTAACGAAAAAGAATGCAAGGCTATTGATGTCAATATAGAAACCGCAAGCTTTCCTCTTATTTTCTAATGATGTCATTTGGAATTGTCTTATAGATACACAAATGAAGAGGATGCTCTGATGCTGTTAAATGTTGCAGTTTAATTTATTCTGTAGTTTCCGCCGAGAGTTTGACTAATTAACAGCAGTGCGAAGCCGAGGATTAAAGCATTCTAACAAAAAAACATTACCCTTCATATAGCATTGTCGAAGGCATACCTTTTGGATATATTATAAGAATGAAAAACAATGATAGACCTCTAGAGGTGATTTTGATTCTGTGGACTGTGGAAGATCCTGTTTAATCAGTGGCGTAACGAAAATTGTGGGGGCCCCCCTGCATAGTACATGGAGGGGCCCCCCTCCAGACTCGCGTAGTAGTTCTCAGGCCAGGGAACTGTGTTCAGGGGTCCCCCTGGAGCTCGGGGGCCCCCCGCACTGCGGGGGCTGCGGGGGCCTTTGTTACGCCACTGCCTGTTTTAACATTAAGGGGCATATTATCAACAACCGGCGATAAATATCGCTAAGCGCACTTAGCGCTAGGATATTTATCGCCGGCGATCGATTAATTTTATCGCTGAGATAGCGTGCTATTAGCAACGCTTAACTCAGAATCGATAAAATTTCTGGCAGTAAGCCGCCAAATGTCCGATTATCGCTGGAAATCCAGCGATAATCGCACTGACATTTGGCGATAGCTTGTTGATAGGGCTGGGCATACTTAACCATGATATCCACCTTCCATTGGATATCATGGCTAAGTCAAACTAAAAGCATGCGTAAGGAAAGTAGCGCTAACCAAGGTTAGCGCTACTTTTCTCATCGCTATGCTTGTTGGGGATTCCCTTGATAATTGGAGAAATGTCGGTTAACGACATTTCTCCAGTTATTTTGGGACGGAACGCCCACTTTGCATCTCATTAGAGATGCAAAGGTGGCGTTATGGAAAAGGGCGATAGGGCAAGGATTCACGCGATAGCGTGGCCTTGCTAATACAGCGATAAAATTATCGCCGCTTTTCGTCTGAAAACAGACGCTAAAGCGGCGATAATTTCCTATCGCCGGCTTGATGATATGCCCCTAAATCCTCTGAAACATGTTGATCCCTTTTCAAGATTAGTTTATATGGCACAGTTATTCTTGACCAGGCGGCCCCCGCAAATAGTGGTGAGGCGCCCTTAGTCGCTCCACAGGCAGGAGCCAAAGCGGGAATCCCTCGTCTGTTCCGCCAGGAAGTAGAACAGGTCGCCAGTGACATAATCTGGGGGCGCCCGAACAGCATATAAGGCATCAGGAGGTGAGGTATCAGCCTCTTTTACCCTCCACCGCCACCAGCCAGCATACCTCAGCAAACAACCCCCTACCCTCTCCTGGAGGAAGGAGGAATTGACAGAATGTCTTGCAGCAGAAAAAGGGGGAGAGGCAGGAGGGGGGACTGACCTACTGGTGGTCCTGGACCTTTCTGCCCTACCCTGGAATCCCTGGAGTAGAACATTTTGGGGGTTTTGCCTGGTGACCGGTACCCCAGCAGGTACGGAGCACTATGCGGTGCACTGGTGTATGGAACTGCAGGTATTGTTCATCCCTCTGAGTGATTGAGGGGAGGTTGCCATGAAGTCCTGCCCCAGATGCCCAGGGTTGAGGGCATGGGCGATGGATTTGGAAAATGGGCCTGCTGGCACTTTTGCATTCCGAAGTGCTGCCAACTGTTTTGTTGCTTGCACAATCTTTGAGCTGTTCTGCTGAACTTCCATACTGTATCCTCAGAAAAATAATGACTTGGACTGATCTTCCAAGTGCAATCTGAAGTGTTGTGCTGTAATGGATGGAGACAACTGTTTTATTGCTTGCATAATCGGTGAGCTGTTTTGCTGATTTTACGTCCTGTATTCTCATAACAATGTCTTTGGCCGAACTTACTGTATTTTCATAACAACAATGTATGCATAACTATGGTTATCATTCCTCACTGATGCAATGTGACTATGTAAATAAAAGGCTACGCCCTTGGTTAAACCACATTAATTGCAGTTATCCATCCCCATGGGAGTTATTTCAGTGGGGGGTGCTGCGAGTTGCACGTTGTGAGCGCACTATAACCTTGTCAGCTGAGAGGCGTGGCAATAGCCCACCCGTACATGGTGGAAGAGCTAAGCTGAATTCCTGGTGTCCCCTACGTATTCATCTGTCAACCTGCAGCAGGTGCTGATTGCTGGCACTGGAACTGAGTTCTGGACTCCTGACCATTGACCGGCGCTCCTACCAAAAGTGAGGAAAAGGGGGGGTGAGCGGACAGTGTCTGGGAGCTCATGCTGTTTTGAGGAGACGGGTGAGCTGGAAGGCCCTGCCATGTGGTCTGCGCATCTGGACTTTGGAGGAGTGTAGCAGAGTGGCTTAATGATAGGGGAATGACTAATTTAACCATGTTGCACCCTCATTGCCTGAATAAGTGCAAATTTCTCAATTGGAATGTTAACAGCTTAAAAAGTGTTATTAAAAGGCACAACCTTCCTACCTACCTGAGAAGAAGGGTGTTAATTGGGCCCTATACGGCTGCTTACACTGGCAATATTATGCAAGTCGCCATCTTGTAATATATATTGTTGCAAGTCGATAGTTTGCATTTGTTATATTACTATGCAAAGAGCAAACTGTATATTGTTTCCAGAATTGCTTGATACTGTTCGGTGTCTTGGAGAGACTAAAGACAGTTTGTCGTACCAGAGTGTTTGTCTATACTGAATCTAGTCTCAAGAACTTCAAACACAATTTATGCCTGCATGTTCTTTCACTTAGGCACAGACTGTTGGGGAATTAAGCCCTCTTAACTCCATCTTTTCTTGTTCTCTGTGCCCAGGAGAGTTAAACTGTCTAGTCTATTGGTCATGTTCTTTGTGCTACTTGTTTCTCCATCAGTTACCTGCACGTTGTGTATGATCTCTATGCATGTCAAAGCAGAAGTTCTACTCTCATGACTTTGCACAGGACTGTGCAAGAGTGATGAATTCTCGTGCCTGTGCTTTTGGATCCAAGGGCATATTTTGCTTTCACTGTCAGTGTCATCAGATTCAATGAACTCACTATGTAATTCCAGTTTATTCCAGGAATATGTGGCTCTCCCCTGGGTGTTTCCATTTCGGTATGAGTTAAGATGTTGATGAGGTTTCAGTGTGGGTGACCTGTTGCTCAGTTCCCCCATGCGTTAGCTAGTTTTCTTTATGTTTAGTCATATACACTTGCCAAGGTATCTAATTACACCACGTACTATCAATTACAATAAAAGTTGTTAACTGTTAAATTGTCTCAAGAAGTGTATTGTTATCCTATTACATTATACTCATTGTAGATATTTAAATATCCATTACATCTAAAAACTAGGCTGATGGATATTTAATAAGTCATTAGTTATATAATGAACTTAAAGGATATAGTTATTTCAAAGTTAATTCATTCATTTTAACACGAGATAATTTGCAATCTTTCCCTATAATGTATTTAACTGCAACTGTGCATTAATGACAATTAATAGCATGGCTTGGGTATTAAGCAGTTCTGATCACGGTAAGAGCCAATTGCTAAGCTTGTAGGGGGCTCCAAGCAATCTGGAATATTTACCATTGCATAATTAGCATTACAAAAAAAATAATGGCATGCAGACAGTAAGTGTTTATACACTGATGGTAGTCTCTAGATACAATGCATAACATATCTTGTTAAATTGTTGTGTAGAAAAATCGTACAGTTACAATGGTTTAAAGTAATGCTAAGACGTGTTAAGGTACTATGTTACTCTTTGAATTTGACTGTTATATTATCCAGCAACTCAATTGGCATTTGTTCAAGTTACTAATAGGGGTGTGCAAAGCTTTTTTTTTTTTGCAACCTTCATGAATGTTCATATAAAACATCACGACCCTCATTTATGGGGATTTGGCGTAGGGCAGCGCAGCAAGTCAGCTTGCTGCGCTGCCCTACGCCAAAGTAAAAGGGCAGGAATGCACCGTATTTAGGCAATATGGTCCATTCCTGTCATTTCCCCGTTATATGGTGCCATTTCAGCAGACTAGCGCTAAAGCAGGCACGCTTGCACCATGGTGCAAGGGTGCCTGTATTGTTGGCAGTATTGTTTTTGTGCAGGAAGGGCACCTTCCTGCACAGAAACAATCCTAAGAGGTGTTTTCCTCTTTCTATGTGTGCTGTAGAATGCAGTACATATAGAAAGAGGATTAATCTAGGAGAAATAAAGTTATTTCTCCTCGTTACGCCTCACCTCGGGAGTTGTAACGATTTGGTGCTTTCCCAGCTTTACATGGTCTCGTAAATCTGGTAAAGGGTAAAAATCCATGGGTGTTGCGTCGGGAAACCCACCGCCATGCCCATGGAAAGCCTCCTAAGTGCACAGTAGGGCAAAGGAGTGATATGCGCTGCCTTGCCTTACTCCATATTTATGAGGCCATTCAAAGCCACGCATAGTGGCTTTGCTTGGACTCATAGATTTGATATTGTGATTTGCGCCGTTGGAGCATCATAAAAAGTGATGCTCCTGTGGCACAAGGGGCTTGTAAATATGCCCCCACAAGTATATGTTCTCTGGGTCTCCAATGTGAAAATTGGACTTCTGTGACAATTTATGTGGCAGATATTCTTGTTAAACACTAAAATGTAATTCAATCAAGATATACTTCCAAGAAAACAGTTAGGCCCTTATTTACGGGGATTTGGCATAGGGCAGTGAAGCACGTCATCTTGCTTCGCAGCCTAACGTCAAAGTGAAAGGGCAGGAATGCACCATATTTATGCAATACTGTACATTCCTGTCCTTTTGCCCTGCGCTGGCACCATTTTGGCTGCCTAGCTCCAACACAGGCACCCTTGCATTATGGTGCAATGATGCCTGTTTGTGCTCCAAAGAGCACATACCTTTGACTTATCCATATTGAGCTTCAGGTAGTTCCTTCCCATCCACCCAGCTACTGCTGTCATGCAGTGATTGAAATTGGCTGCAGTATCTACCATGTCTTCCAGAATTGACACGATCAGCGTAAGACACCACCTGTAGCCCAAATGAATAAATATTTTTTCCAAGGGGGAGTCAAGTACGGGTTAAAAAGTATAGGGCCTAAAGATGAGCCCTATGGCACCCCACACAGCGCAGAAAAAGGGTCTGATACCTAATGGCTCACTGCAACTCTCTGGGATATAGCCTTGAGGAAAGAGGACAGTAGTTTCAGCACTATGCCTGAGATGCCAAGTCCGATTTGCAGCGATAGGGAGATGGTGTCAAAGGCAGCGAACGGATCCAACAGGATCAGCGCCGCTCCTTGTCCCACATCCACTAGCCGCCTAACACTGTCCATAGCCGCCACCAAAGCAGCTTGGGTACAGTGATGTTTCCAGAATCCGTACTGTGACACATCCAAGCAGTTCTGCTCTTTCCCATAGGCCATCAAGTGGTTGTTAAGATATTTTTTCCAAGAGCTTTGCAGGAACTGGGAGGAGAGAGATGGGTCAGAAGTTTTTAAGGTTGTTGGGGGTCAAGGTTAGGTTTCTTGAGAAGAGGCTTCACCACTGCCTTCTTCCATAGTCAGAAGTGATGGCTTAGTTCATTATGGATGAGAGGAGCTGCGCTATCACCCTCGCCATCATCTGAAGAATTTTAGGAGGACAGGGTTTAAGGGGGGCGCTCTAATTAGTAATAAGTAGCTGCTTCTTTACCAGTTCTGGTGTGAGGGGGGAAAGCTGTGAGCCTATAAGTGGTTATTTACAAAGATTCAGCGAGAATAAGAGGCTCTGACTGTCCCTCACTTCTTAAGGGCACTCAAGTGTCCATTGCTCTTATTTGTGATTCGAGCTCCTTATAGATGTTAGCAAACTTAGATTGGAAAAAATACGCGAGCTGACTGCATACCTCTTATGGGCCTGTTGTTACAGCAGGGATCAGAGGAGTAGATAACTGCATAACAGTTTTAAAAAGAGCTTTAGAGGAATATGTGGTCTCAATTACTTTAGCTTTTTCCTCTGTAAGACCCAGCTTATTCTCTGATCATAGACTTATAAGCAGTCCTTTCTTGCTCCTCATAATTTTTTCTTCAGAGACGTTTCTGGTGACGGCAGACTTGCCTAAGCAACCTCAGCCTATCTGAGAACCAGCGAGCCGAGGGAGATTTCCTCTTCCGCTCTGCTTCCCGGATGGGGGCTACCTTATCTGCCGCTTCCCCTAGCCAAGCTGAGAAATCCTCTGTCCACATCCTTCTGAACAGCCAAGGGAATGCTATTCAAAACATTGAATGAAATGAAAAAGTCACCATAAAGCAAGAGTATTTTAGAATATGTCTGGAGACTCTTCGGTTTGATCTATGGGTGTCCAAGGAAGGTTGGTACAGTTTGGCTCAACATATGTAGACTTGGGGCACCTGGTTGGAAGCAGCCCAGTGGTGCCCTTACAACCCAAGATTGACACCATTCTGGCTTGGGTACCCTCCAAGACCCAGACTGAGCTGAGAGGCTTCTTAGGTCTTGCAGGGTACTACTGCAGATTTATCTAGGGATATGGCATAATTTCTGCCCCCTTGACTGAGCTGACTTCAAGGAAGCTGCCATGTCAGGTGATCTGTACTGAGGCATGCAAGACCGCTTTTTAAACTCTGAAGGAGGTCATGTGCACGGCTCTTTTCCAAGGAGTTTGTGGTGTAGACTGATGCCTTAGACCATTGTGTGGAAGCCGTGCTTTCACAGCTGAATGAAGATGGCCTAGATCAAGCCGTAGCTTTCATTAGTAGGAGGCTACTTCCCCGGGAACAGAGGTGGAGTGCAATTGAAAGGGAAGCTTTTGCTGTGGTTTGGGTGCTGAAGAAGCTAGGACCCCCTTATTTGGTACTCACTTCTGGTTTCAGACAGACCACAGGCCCCTCAGATGGTTAATGCAAAAGAGGGGTGAGAACCCATAACTGTTGAGGTGGTCCATCTACCTACCGCGAATGGACTTTACGGTGGAACACTGTCCTGGCACAGAATATGCCAACACTGATGGTATGCCCAGGTTCTTATACCTTTGTGAAGAGAACTCCCATGAGGTTGGGTAGTTCTCCCAACTTTAAGCTGGAGGAAAATGTGTTAGACCTGGCATCCTTGGCATGTTTTTCTCCTGTCTTTTTTGCTTCTGAACTCCTGTTTTTGACTGTGTGCCGCATTTCGTTTTTGCTGGTTTTAGAACTCTGATCACTTTACCACTGCTCATCAGTGCTAACATGCAAGTGCTCCCTGTGTAAATTGTGATTGCTTATCGATTATTGGCATATTTCATTTACTAGTAAGTCCCTAGTAAAGTGCACTGTGTGTACACAGGGCCTGTAATGCAAATGCTACTAGTGGGCCTGTCGCACTGATTGAGCCACTCACGTGAGTAGCCCTGCAACCATGTCTCAGACCTGCCACTACAGTGTCTGTGTATGCAGTTTTCAACTGCCATGTCAACTTGGCCAATGCACCCACTTGCCAGGCCAAACCAACCGTTTTACTACATGTAAGTCACCCCTAAGATAGGCCCAAGGTAGCCCCGAGGGGAGGGTGCAAAGTATTTGAAAGGTAGGACAGGTACTGATGTGATTTACATGGCCTGATAGTGAAATAATGCCAATTTAGTTTTTCACTATTGCAAGGACTATTTATCCTATAGGTTATCATTGAAGCTGCCTTGAAATCTTTTACAAGTGTAACTTCCAATTGGTAAGAGATTTAGATTTGGAGTTTGGAGTCCCTGAACTCACAATTTAAGAATACATTGTTTAGTGAAGTGGGTTTTAAACTGAGTGTTTGAGAATGCCATTTTTAGAAAGTGGGCATTTTCTTGCTTTACCATTCTGTGCTTCTGCCTGCCTGTGAAATCCACGTCTGGTTTAGGCTGACAGTTGGGCTGTTTGTGCATTCACTCTAGACAGTCACTCAAAGGGAAAAGAGGAATGCCCTGCATATCCTGATGGCCCATCACCAGGCCGATGGGTCTTCCTGAGCTAGAGTAGTGGGAGAAGATGTCACTGACATATGAATAGGGTTGTGCCTATCCTCACACAAAACTGTCTCCACCCTCCTGTAGTGTGCCTGGAACCAGGTCAGAAAAAGGTAGGATCTTGTGCACTACAAAAAGGCTTTCCTTTGACGTTTGCTTCTTGAAAGGTAGAAACTGGTATAAGTACTGGAGTTGTGACACCATACCTTTAGAACTCCTCTGGACTAATAGGACATTCTGCCAGGAAGTACAGCTGGATGCTGTAGGAGGGGAACTGCCACTCTGCTTGTTGCTTTGCTGGCCTACGGCTTGTTGCTTCTCTCTTGGGCAGTGAAAATAATGGACTTTGCTTCCAACATCCTGCTTGCCAAAGTTCTCCAAGGGCTTGTGTGTGCTTGCCTCCTGTTAAGAAATCTCAGGGCCATCAAATACTTCATTTGCAGCCCCTGACCTCCTCTGTTGGGAGTTCTGACCAGCCAAGTGGTGCCAAGTCCAATTCTGGGCCCTTGGAGGGGGTTTTGCTGCAAATGACTCAAGAAAAGCCATACATTGACATTCAGCGGCTGTTTTTCCTGATGCTACCCCACCATGTAGCTGTAAAATCAATGCCTTTCCGCTGGTGTTGCCAAAGAATCAGTGCAGCACCTTCCATGCACCTGAAAGTTTGCAGCAGCTCAGGTCCTGAGCACCGTGTCTCCGACATCCAATGCACCCGCTTCGACTGAGGCGCAGGCCCTGCTGTGCGGCTGAAGAAATCGACATATCATCTGCTCCGTGGCTGGGAAATCAACACAGTGACTTTTGTCACCACATCGATCTAGCAAGTCCAGATTTTCGACACATCGCACCTGTGCCCCAAGTTCTTCATCAACATTGCCCAGCAGTAAGGAACTGAGGTTGCATGTCTGTAACCGATGCATCACCTCCCCTCACAGCAAGGAACCGGCGCATCACCTCCCCTGCGCTGCAGTAAGAAACCGATGCATTACCTCCCCTGACAGTAAGTAACCATCACATCACCTCCCCTGGGAGTAAAGAACTGATGCACAGCTTTGCCTTTCCAGCGCCTCACCTTCCCTGCGCCTGTTTTCATCTTTGATTTTGACGCATCCCAGGTACTTTGTGATAAAAGTGACACATCCTTAGGTTCCTATGGACTGAACTATTTTGACCCTTTTAAAAGTGATATCTTGATTTGTGTATGTTGACCTTTTGGTCTTGTTTTACTCAGATACATATTGGTGATTTTTCTAAACTGGTGTGGTGTCCTTTTGTAGTTATTTCACTGTGTTACTGTGTGTGTTTGTACAAAGATTTCACGCATTGCCTCTGAGAGAAGCCTGACTGCTCGTGCCAAGCTACCAAGAGGGTGATCTTAGCTGTGTAATCCCCTTACCCTGACTAGAATAAGGGTCCCTACTTGGACAGGGTGCAAGCCCCTACAAACCAGAGACCCCCATTCCTAACACACATGTTGACCCCTTTAATAACAGTTTTATTGTTACCAAACTCAATGGAACTAATTTTATCTATCGACCTCGGAAGGATGAAAGGCTGAATCACCATGAGATGAGGCACAGATTTCTGGAGTGAATGCATTAGTCCACTGAACCACTAGAACCAGAAGTATGCTTTACTAATGTATTGACCGCCCTTTCTAGAGCACAGTAAACGTGTTTTCCCAAAATAACATTAAGATAACTCATATATTCATAAAAAACAGTGGTTCCTCGTAGATTTTAAAAGTGGCGGGCAGAAAGATTTGACTAGAATATAAAGTGCAAGGAAGTACTCTGAGCAAGCCTGAACTGAAACTTGAGGGTATGGTGGCGGTGTCTCCCTTGAGAAATTTTGGAAAAGCGGGTGCAAATGGTACATTTTATAGAATGAGCTTCAAGAAAACTTTTTACCAAATGGACGCACAAAGCCTCACCACTCTCCCTGCATTCGAACAGAAACATCACTTACCCTGCACACATGCAGGCACAATGCTTTGCTAACCCTGAAATCCCACAGGCACTGCTCTCATATTACACTTCTACAGGCACACTCCTCACCCTACACTTATACAGTCACACCACTCATACAGTACACTCACACAACTCACCCTGTGCACATACAGGCACACTACTCACTCAATGAACGTATATATTCACACCACTGACCCTCCCCTCACACTGATACCACTCATCTTGTACTCATACAGTCACACTTCTCACCCTGTACTCTTTCAGTCACACCACTCATACAGCAAACCTACATTTCTCACCCTCCACTCATATAGGTAGAAGGCTCATCCAGTGTTCTCATACAGGCACACCATTCACCCTGAATACGCACAGGCACACCACTTACCCTGCACTCATGCAGGCGCACTGCTTACCCAGTCCACGCACAAAGACATAGCACACACCCTGCACTCACTTGGGCACTCAACTCACCCTAAATTCACACGCCTCTCATCCTGTATGCACAATAGCACATACTAGTCTACAGAAGTACTAAAGCCTCTTCCCCACCCAAGCAGAGTTAAGTCAGGGTCAAAAGCTCCTGCTGCAGTGCATTGGTGGAAGGTCGCTGTTATGGAGGCCAAAAGACTTATGATCAGGCTGCAGAAGTTCGATCAAAATTAATGGAGTGGAGGCTCAGGCACTGTTCACTCCAAAAAAGCACCTGCTGCAGAAGAATAGACAGTGGGCACCATGAGTGCCTTGGCAGTATGAGGTTGCACTCCTGCTGCTTCGAAGCAGAGATGGAGTGAAGAGGAAAAAAGGAAATACAAAGGGCCAGCCCAGCGAGAAACATGTCTGCTGTTCAATTCAAGTTGCGCTGCTCCTAAAACAGCTTTAATTGTTCCACTCTGTCTCCCCATGCATATCTGACATTGCAAATATTCTTTGGACTCCTTCTCTAGCCCATCCTCTTACAACCAACAGCATGATGGTTGTACCAGATGGAGGAGGAGTCCGCACTTGTAAGGTAAGCTGTATAGCCCAGCCCCTGCACCTAATGACGCTGTGTTGACCCTGCCCAGGACCACAGGCTGAATGCCTAAAAACAACCAAATGTACTGACTTTAAAAAATGCTGTGCCCACCACCCTGATGTCACAACACTGTCTTGTGCCTAGAGGGCGAGTAAACCTTTGCAAGGCCTGGAACATGGCATTACGTCGGCCATCAAAAAATGAGAATTTTAGGTTAATTCCTGAGACAGAGCACCAAGGCCTAGATGTACAAAACATTTTTGCCTTCCCAAATGACCCGATTTGTAGATGCCTTTTCTGATGTGCAAAGCCCAAATTGCAATTCGGTAACCTGTTACCGAATCACAATTTAGGTTTGCAAATCGGAATTTGGAAGGGCTGTGTTTGGAGCATCCCTTCCAAAACTGTTTCGCATTGGTATGTACGAATGTTTTGTGACCGAAATACGGTCACAAAACATTTGCACTTTACCATCAAATCAAGGTCGGTGGTAACCCTTGCTCAAATGGGAAGGGGTCCCCTTGGGACCCCTTACCCTTTGAGAATGGGTGAATAAATGTTTTTCAAGAGCAGGTAGTGGTACCATGGACCATTGCAGAGGGCTGGACTGGTAACCCAAAGTAGCCCTGGCAATTTTCTCGGACCAGCCCCTGCCTGTCCCCAGGAGGCTGGAAATGCTTGCTTGCTGCTTTTGTTAAAGGGACCGATATTGTAGCACCACTGTAAAACCAGCCCCCAGTAACAAAACCGACCCTCACCACTATAAAACCAGCCCCCAGCCTCCCGGGAAAATGCCCGATGCACGGTACGGCCGGTCTGGTCCTGCCACCGCCTACTCTTAAAAATAAAACATGTAGGGGCATATTAGCAAGGGCACTATCGCCGCTTTAGCGGCACTTTTTGCCGCTAAAGCGGCGATATTCTTATCGCCCTATCAGCAAACTGTCTCTAACAGCAGTTAGAGACAGTTTTCGGGCATTAGCGCCCGTGTTTTTACCGCTTTGCATGTCAGCGATATTTATCGCTAATGACATGCAAAGTGGGCGTTCCGACGAACAAACCTGGGAAACATCCGCTAACAGGCCTATCGCCTATTAGCAAGGTGGCCATGGCCCCAGTTAGCGACGTGAAAAGTCACGCTAACCGGGGTCATCGCCATTTATTTAACACCTGCAATTAGCAGGTGTTAGCCATATCTAACATGGGGGTGGATTATGCTGATACGACCACAGGGTCGTATCAGCAAGGTTATCGCCGTTTTCCATGAAACATCGCTGGAAAACCAGCGATGTTTCATGGAAAACACCGCTATGGCTGGAATAATTATCGCCATAGCGCTAAATGTCGCTAATACAGCGTTAGCATGGCAAATTATTCCGACGATAGCCGGCGATAAAAAAGTGCTCGCTAAACACGCTTTGCGATGTTTAGCGCACTTTTTAGATAATATGCCCCGTAATTTTTCCTTTTTCATTTTGTGCTTCATTTAAAAAAATAAAAATAAACAATTGCTTTATTTAAAAGCAATCACAGACGTGGTAGTCTGCTGACCCCTATAAGGTGACCATCCCTGTGATGGCAGCAAATCCTAGTGGGTCACAAAAAGTGACCTACCTCATTAATATTCATGAGGTAGGTCTATTTGTGACTCACTATGAATTGCTATTTAGGGAATAGAGCTAAATAACCCCTTTGTACATTAGTATTAGCGATTGCCAAATAGCTATTCACAAAAAATAGCTATTTGGTAATCGTTATTGATATTGTTCACACATCTAGCGGGCCAGTGGTTCCCAATCTGTGCGCCGTGGTACCTTGGTGTGCCATCAAAACTAGCCAGGGGTGCCGCGCACCAAGCACAAAGTTTGGGAACCACTATACGGTGTAACACCACTCATCACTACCTGCGTTACTTTAGAACCGATTATGTAGTTGAGTATTGAGAGACGGGCAGTGCTCAAACTTGTTTAACCATTTCTTTAGGGACTGCTCAAATACTTTCGAAATCACGTTAAACTCTTCTGTGGGCCGGACTGGCAAGATTGCCTTGCAAAGTGAAGAGTAATATTAGCACTATGAAAATACCTGCCCAGCTACACACTGACCTGTGAGGGGACGGGAGCGCAGATGCAAAATGCAAGGTCTCTGGCATGTGCTTATGACACTTCACTAAATCATGTGTTCTTGCTTTCATCTCCAGAGAGGGTAAACAGGTACTCCAGTCTAGCTTGAGAAAAAGACTTGTAAAATGACGCCACTTATTCAGGGGCTGCATCAAGCCACCTAACAGAGTTTGTGACTGGCACTTTTTTTTGAGGGAGCGTCAATCTGAAGAAAGCATTAAAACATTTAAGACACTGGGATCTGTTTTTGACACACTTTCGTATCTGCATAAGTTCAAAGCTGAGAGGGTGTGCTCAGCCTTTCGTCATCTGGATAAAGAGCGTTGTTGAGTTATGTGCAGGGAAAGATTGGAATGCGGGACTGGTACTGCTCCTGCCACAAGATCGGATTTCTTCAAAACAGTGGTAGCGCTGGCCGGGGGTGTCACAGCAGGGTTTTGCACAATCACTGCTCAGTGCTTAATTTAGCTTTGTTTTACAGGCAGCAGACCAGACCCCATGCTGAGCACTATCACTGCTATGCAGTGCATAGGAGTGTGAAGAAGGTCACTGGCACCCTGTGGCTCAGCCCACAACCAGCACAAATAAATGCATACTATATCTAATTCCCCCAATCAGATACAGAATGTGATCCAAGTGGGCAAAAGAGCAACACAACATTCAGAAGACTGACTACAAATGTGTTTATACTTCAAGAACACAACACAGTGATTCATGAACCCACTGTAAATGAGGCCAACAACATGCCAGAGCAGACTTGTTGCACCCAATGAGATGAAGTGCATGCCACAACAATCATGGTACAATCAGTGAGAGATGCTACATCAATCACACAACAAGAAGAGAAAGATGCCACAGCAATTATGTAACATGCACAGAGATATGCCACAAGTCATGTACCAATTCTAAAGTCCTGCACACAAGACACAGAACCAGGAACAGGCAGGTGGTGCAAGGGGCTTGTAAATAAGCCCCTAAATGCCTAGAGTGGATTAGAACCTGCTGCTTTTTTACTTGAGATGTTTTTCTGCCTCTTCTTTTGTCGGTCTGTTTTGGAGATCTTCATCAGCTGCTAATCTTTCTTTGAAAAATAAACTAAAGGCACTCAGATTTGTCGTGCAGCTGAGGGCATTGGCACGTGCATACGTGTGATCATATACACAGTTCTCAAAAAAGCAGACATGCACATGAGCTGCACAAAGCCAGAAGCATCACACTAGAGCAGGAGGCGAAAACAGAGTTCATTGGCACTTGTAATGTTTTCTTCTGATACCCTTGGTGCACAGGCGCCTGGTTAGTTTTGACGGCACACAGGGAACCATTCTGAAACAACATTCCTGTATCTATCAGGCCTTGCAAACCCTGCTCAGGAACAAGCTAAATACACACCTCTTTAAAGAGCACTACATCACAATGCAGCAACAATTTACTTCTACAAGAACCCAGTGTCCCTCCAACCAGTCATTGACACTGCATGGGGCTCTGCAGTGGATAGGATAGGATTACATCTGTGATTATAATACCTTCATTGGTATCATCCCAATTCTTTCAGGGAAAAAAGGGAAGTACTTCAGAGGCTGGGCTTACATCCCCCCACCCACCAAAAAGAAAGTAACCTAATGGGGAGCAGCGGCCAATGGCCAATAGGTCAAGGGAGCAGCTAGTCAAAAATGTTTGGGAACCACTGATCTAGCCCCAAGTCTTTTCTTAAAGCCATTCAGTGTTCCTCTTGATTCTCCCCTCGGGTGTGAAGAGTTGCAAGTTCACTGTAAATAGTGTTGGCACACTCTTTCTCAACCCATCCTCTCTCCAATCCAAACCATACCAAAAATTGGTAGTAAAGGAGCCTGAACCTCTGGGGCCACCTTGCCAGCCCTGCCTCCATCCCTAAGGTCCCTGACGCTGTGCTAACCCTCCTCCAGGACCCAGGAGAGAATGTCAAAAAACAAGCAAATAAGCTTAATTAAAAAATGCAGCGCCCATTACTTTGATGTGACAGCCCTGTCTTGTGCCTCCAGTGCAAGCAAACCCCCTCCCAGCACGTTACCCCATCCATCTCCTCGTCCCAAAAAAACATGAGTGTCAGATTACTTCTTGATACTGAGCCTTTTAATAAAGTTTCTTGGAGGGTTTTTTCTTTCTCTTTTCTTGCCACTCTCCTTCCCATTGTGTTAGGGTTATGTCGATCCACAATGCCCCCTAATCTCAGCCACCACTGTAAAAAACATGTTTAACAAGCACTGCATTTATGGAGAATTTCTGATCCATGGCTAAGATTTACTAAAATGTGTGCATTGAGTTAAAATCTGCAGCACTGCGTTGCATGAAGGATAAGGATTTGCACAGTGTATTATTTTCAAAGAGTCATGTGCCATTGATTTTGCCAGTGGCATGCACACAAAAAGCTTGTTTATCCGAATTCTGTGCTTTGTGCCCTTTGCAAAGGCGAGCGGGTGGTGCCAAGTGTGCAAATTATACTTGAGAGGCACCCTAATTTCTATGTGCAGGAAATCGCCTAACGATAAATGACGTCAAATATTTAATTTCATAGAAATTGCACTTATCACACATAAGGAAATCGTGTACAAAAATTAAGTTATTTTCATTTTGCTTATTGTGTCTTCTTTCATTTGGCGCTAGCATTTGCAAAGTCCCACTATGGGCCATATTCTCAAGGAAGTGGCGGCTTCGGAAACGCGAGGCTGCACCCTATTCTCAAGGATATGGTGCAGCCTTGCATTTCCCACTGCGATGGCGCTAAGTTTCACAACTTAGCGCCAACGTAGGCACCCTTGCACCAGAGTGCAAGGGTGTCTGCAAGCAGGGAGGTTTGTTTATGTACAGGAAGGTGTCCCTTCCTGCACATAAACAAACCGAAAATGCCAGTTTGTAAATTACATGTGTGCTGCTTCATGCAGCACACATGTAAGTTACAAAACGGCATTTCAAAAAACAGGTTTGTTCATGTACAGGAAGGGACACCTTCCTGTACATGAACAAACCATGGCATTTTGCTTTTTCCATGTGTGCTGCACAAGGCAGCACACATGGAAAACGCAGAAACGAGGAGAAATAAAGCATTTCTCTTCGTTTCGCCAACTTAAGACCGGATTTTTTCCTGGTTTTAAGTTTGGCGCTACCTCCTATTTACGCTGCCCTTGTGAATAGGAGGTAGCGTCAAACTCAATGGGTGTTGCGGTGGAACGCCCACTGCAACACCAACTGCACGCCCCCTTCACGCTAAAAACAGCGTGAAGGGGGCCCTATTCACAAGGCAGCGTTAAGCAGCGTTAAGCCACTCAACGTGGCTTAACGCTCCCTTGTGAATAGGACGAAGCCCCTATCGCCACAACAACGTCACTGAAAGTGACGTTGTGGTGGCGATGGGGGCTTGAGAATATGCCCCTATGTTGCTAGAGCTAGCATTGAGTAGAATTCAAGTGCTGTTCCCCTTCCTTATACTAACAACGGTTTGACGGTGCGTGATGGAATGCTGTTTGTAGGAAGTGCATGCCAACTTTTAGAAGGATTGTGTGTTGAAAGTTAGTCGATGTTGCAAATGCCACCACAAAAGTATAGTAAATCGAGGACTATATCTAGTATTTATTGTGTTGAGGAGATATTTATGCCTTATTTGTTCCTTATCAATCAGTTAGGTGCACTAATTGTGGATTGCTTTGAGAATTTGAATCAAATAGCTGGGAATAGGTGACAAAAACAGTCACCAATTTTAGAGAAATTTAGGTGATTGCCCAAAATGTTGCAATATTCAACTTGCATAATTTTTGCCACTATGACATTAGCTTTCGCAAAATAAGTCTTTCAGAGATATATTTCTTGCTGAGAGCTATAAGCAATTTTCAGAATTCGCAAAAACTGAGAATTTCAATAGCCCTGTGGTGCACTAAATGCGCCACCGATACCTTTATAAGGTTTGTGGAAGAAGTAATTGCTGGACGTCTATAAGCAGCTTTCTACAGTAGAGGAGACACTGTATATTACTGTTATGTGTGAAAGCATGGTTGCCACTTAGTTGCTCAGTACCCATAACACCATATTGAGCATGTGGTCAAAGAAGGCAGTTGCATACTCCCACCAACCTCCTACCACCCCTTAATTGGATAGTCAAGGGCCTATTATGACCAGGATTTCCTGCACAATGCAACGTGGGGCAAGAGTGACGCAAACCTTGTCAGATTCTTGAATCCATGCAAAACCACTTTGAGTGGCTCGGAGTGGCTTCAAAAATCTGGAGTAATGCAGAGCCAGTCTCTGCATTGCGTTACTCTGCCCTGGGAAGGCATTGCATGGGCATTGTGTGGGTGTTTCCACGCAACTCCCATGGATATTGATGCATCCCCAGATTTACAAGAACTTGTAAACCTGGAGATGCATGAACATCTTACACCTTCCCAGGGAAGGCGTAATGAGGAGAAACATCTCTATCTCTCTTAGTTTCTTCCTCTTTCAATGTACATAGAAAGAAGAATATGCCTCCCAGGATTGTTTTTGTGCAGGAAGGGTCTCCTTCCTGCACAAAATCCTGCATGCAATGCAGGCACCCTTGGACCATGGTGCTAGGTTGCTAAAAGGATGCCAGCACAAGGGAAAGGGCAAGAATGCATCATATTTCTTTAAATATGGTGCATTCCTGCCCTTTCCCTGGCACACAGTGTGGACAGGATCCTCCATCCTGGCAGGATGACTGGGGAGGTGGTATGCACAGTCCCACTTACACTTCAAAACATTTTCCCTATTGCTAACCCAAAGGAATCTAAATCCAGTCCTGCCCTGCCTTTTTATCACCATAAGACAGTTTGGAGATTTAACAGGGGATGGGAAAGAACTTTCCAGAACCGGATGTGGGGACTGGATGGGGAGTCCACCCACTTTAAGGCTGGCACCAGGTATAAATATTGGACCTCCAGAACACTCCTGGACCTGTGGAAGTTACAGATGAAGGACTGCCCTACTGCCAAGACGCTGCTTAAAGGACAGCTTGCTGTCTGAGAAGGAAGTAATTCCAGGTTAACCAGAGTGACTCCAAGGGTCAGTTGTCTGTCCTCCTGTGTACGATGCAGGGACACAACAGGCTTCAGAGGCCTCCCTGAAACTGTTCAGCTGACCTGGACCTGCCTGAGTCCTGCTGGAGTGATGTCCTGATCCAAAAGATGTACCGCCCAAGGTCCTGGACCCTTGGCTGGCATCAGAGTGTACTCCTTCCAAGGAAACAGTGAAAATCCTGAAGGCTGGGCTGCTCAGTACTGCAAACAAGCCTGTTGATGCCGAAACTCAGCCGCTCACGATGATCACCAATGCGAAGTTCTGGTAAATCCTGCTCTTCATACGACATCAACAGTCTGCATCAACCTGCAATGCAAGACCTGCACTTTGCATTTCAGCAATGACAGCCAACGTGAAACTACAGCAACAACCGTCCAAAACACTCAACCGTTCTTTGCACTACAGGGACAACCGTCCACAACAATTGACCTGCTCTTCGCACTACAGAGACAACTACTTCTCGCAGCCTCCTCTATCACAATCACAAATGGAACTCCTTGTGCTGAACTTTGAAGGTAATGTTTTTGCAGGACTAACTTGGCCTCTGTGTCCGACCCAATCTCCATCGTGGTCTGCCTGAGCTTGTGATTTCCCGCAGTCAAGTGCAACCAGTTGACCACAAATGATGCTTTGTGGCATTATTTTAACTAAAAACTTTAAAACTGAATATCTTCGGTTCTACTGATTTTTGTCATTCTGGTATCATTGTATTTATTACATTGTACTCTATAGCTCTAAATTTGTTTGGGTTTTCTCTTGTGTTGTTTTAACTTTAATAATGTTTGTGTGTTGCACAAATGCTTTACACATTGCTTCTAAGTTAAGCCTGACTGCGTTTGTGCCAAGCTATCAGAGGGTTAATCACAGGTTAATTTTGTGGTTCTTGGATTCACGCTGACAAGGATTGCAGTTACTGTCTGAGTGGGGCTTTCAACCCCCTCAACCAATAACCGAATATCTGAAATGGAAATAAAGCAGATTTTGGCAAAGGCAGTGCCTATGTCAACACTTACTTCTTTAAATCAGGGCCTTAAAGTGCTGGCTTTGTTTCCTTCAGGATTTAGTGGTCTTCAGTGGTGATGAAGCAATCAATCGAGGGTATTGTTTCTGCCAATGTTTTGGATGAAAACAGAATAGTTTTGCTGTGTTACTATTTAGGTTAGTATGTTTTCATATTAACATGATCTTAATGGCCTGATATATAAACATGTAGGTGTCATCTGGTTGCAGTGTGCTTTCAGGCCTTGGTGGGAATAATTTAATGCATATGTTAAACACTGCTATGCAGCACTGACCCACTAGAAATAAATTAGGCATGTGTAACTGCCAAATTGAAGAATTATAATCTGGATTTCTGGCCTTTAGCTTGAAAGAGACAAACTCATGTTGTTTTAGATTCATAACAATATAAGGCAGAAGGATGGTTCCCTAAACATTTTATATATATTTCACTTGACTTCAACATGTACAACATAGAGTTCACTCAACTGTACTTCTCCCAAAGGGGTCTGTGATCAAGCTTACTGTTCCTAAGGACACTTCTATGCCTTCTTAAACTAGTCTAGGACAGTAACGTTATTACAAAGTTTGCTTATGGATGCATTTTTGCCTTTAAACTGTTGCTCAATGTATTTATCTTAATTGCCTTAAATGATACCTAATAAAAGAGAAGTCATCGTCTTTGATCCCCAACTGGTTCCATAGCCCAACATTCATGTGTAATGGCCTAGTACCTGTTGCTAAGGTACACAAACTTCAAAGACATGCCCAACTGTCCAAAGAATTTCAAGCATTTGCTTGTCAAGCCTTTTTATCTCTTACCCATTTCGTACCCATGGACTCCATTGACAATTTGTCTTCAGCTGGCTGTCAAGGACTATATCTGGCGAAACTCAAAATTTGTTGCACTATATCTCAACATACAGATATGTAATTTAAGTGGTAGTCCTGACTATTAGATCAAGATGTGGTAGATGTTGCATATGATTGCTGTCATCCTCTCTCTCTCTCTCTTTTGCTATTTCTGCATAAAGTTAAACACTCCCACATACTTTGCCATCTCCTTTGTAAAATCATCTCCAAAAGGGCAACCCTTAGAAAATGGACCTCCTTCTTTGTAAACCAATTCCATTAATTTCGGTTAATTTTTCAATAGAATGGCCTTCTTTTTATTGGAGAATGCATTATTAGCGTTGCCAAGTAAACAAATGCTGCACCCACTGTCAAAGCTTCCCTGGATCTACAGATTCTCATTCAAATACGCCTCCTCCGCCATCTCAAACATCTTTGTTAGAAGACCAATGATGGATAAAAGATGGTCCTGACAAGACCTCAATCCCCTTTTCAGACCGTTCCTAGGATCCTTCTCACACTTACTAATAACTGGTAACATTTTGACATCCAAATCTGGCGTCATTGCTATGTTATCTGGCAGAGATGGTCGGGGGCATTTAGATCTCAACCGTGATCTGACTTCTTTAGATATTTCTGTTCTTAACCAGAAGATAAGATACTTAGCCATATGGGGTCAAGATAGTGGATGCTTAATTGACAGAAATTCAAACATGTGATGCCAAATGTATCAAATATTGTAAACTTTGACCCTGAGGACTTACATGCCTCATCTGATGTTCCCTGTCTTTTAACCTCAACCATATCCTGATTGGAACCAAATCTGAAGAGTATGATAAATCTATCTCAGCTTTTTCTCATATCTCATCAGAAAGATCTATTTTTGGAACATCTTTCAGGCCTCTAACATGCCCATACTCAGCACCCAGTGCACTTTTCAAATTATTCCCACCAAGAGAATATCTCCCCAAACTTTCTTTACTAAAATTTTAGTACACACAGGGGCATATTCTCAAGGAACTATCGCCGAGTTAACAGCACTTTATCTCAGCCAAAGTCGCGATAAAATCATCGCCCCATTCACAAGCTGGTGCAAACAGCCGATATCACCAGTTTACCTGCGATAGCACCCGCAAAAAACATCGCCACAGATGAGCCCGGCAACTATCGCTAATGAGATGCAGAGTAGGCGTTCCCGAGCAAAAAGCAGCGACAACACCACAACGCAACATTCACAACGACCAGCCAGATCGGCGATAAGAACACAAAACAGGCAATACGGCGCGTTAGCAGCAGGAAATTAACACCTGCTCTGACCTGGTGCAAAGTCGGACGACAATCTGCACCAGAAAAGGGAGCCCAGCCCACAGCCACACCTGAAGAACAACAGATGCCATGGAGCTACTCATCATGCAGCTCGGAGCCCCAACAGGGCCACAACACCCACCGCCACCACCCCCAGGCCCGCAACCCCCCCGGACCCCCCCGCCCACCCCCCCGGACCACCACAGAGGCAGCGCAGACAAAGACAGCGGACCTTCAGGAAACGCACCAGCCTCACAGACTTAACCCCAGAGAATGTCATTGCCCACTACAGACTCAAAAGGCCAACCATCCTTCGCATCCTGAACATCATTGCCCACAGGCTGAGGGTACCAACACAGCAGACAACCAACATCCCACCTCAGACAAAGCTGCTGGCTGTGCTGCACCAGTTGGCCTCTGAGACATTCCAACCAACAACTGTCAGAGTCGGAAGAGTCTCACAGCCAGCCCTATCCAAGTTCCTCAAACCTGCCCTGGATGCCATCATCAGCTTGGTACCCCAGTACCTATACTTCCCCCACACTGCGCAGGAACAGCTGGAGACCAAGCAAGGCTTCTATGCCATAGCTGGCTTCCCGCACGTGTTGGGGGCAATTGACTGCACACATGTCCTACTTGTGCCCCTGCCGACACTGCACACAATTACTGCAACAGGAAGCACACGCATTCCATCAATGTGCAGACATTAGTGGACCACCAGGGACTCTTCACCAATGTCGTCGCCAACTACCCAGGCAGTGTGCATGATTCATACATCTTCCGACAGTCCATCATCAACTGGCGCTTCCAGGATGGCACCAACGGAAATGCAGTGCTCGTTGGTAAGTACCAAATGAACACACCCCACACCTCAACTCCACAATCATGCAAATTACAACTCTGGGAATGCACACGTTACAAACTCACATACAACATGCCCACCCACCACACACGACAGCACAACGTACTGCGGTAACCTGGGCTAGCCATGTACATGAGCCATCAACGGCATGGCACCTCAGCCTCACAATAGCAGTATGTGGGGAGAGGTGGGAACCAGGCATGTGCGAAGGAGGCAAGTGATCCATGAATGCGAATGCACACAATGCCAAGTGTGGCGTGGAAGTGCTGGACAGACTGCAGTATGCAGACCACAGACATATCCATGTCGACACATACTGCTGGTGGTGGTAGTGTTGTGGACAGTGGGCGCAACCATGTCACCCCAGCAAGTGGGGAAGATCTCGGAAATGTAGCTTGTTACGTCCCCCCTGTAAGCGTGTGCGGTGTGGGCTTGCCCGGCGTATGCCAGGCTAGCGTAGGGGTGTGAATAAAAAGCATGTAGCCCTGTGCGTGGTTCTCTTCCAGAATGGCCAACGTGGCTGCCAGGGCAGTGCCTCTCACCCCGCCACGAGGCCAACGCCGTGTGCGGCGGTGCCTGCAATCCTGTGTGCCTGCCGCAGCCCGGGCCGCTGGTCCCCGAACCAGTCTCGTCCGCCCCTGCACATCCAGGCCTCACTGCTCACCTGCTGACACCGGCGTGTCTCCAAGAGGGCCCACCACGTGCCGGTGCTAGCTCAAAGCCAGAGGCCCGCGACCTTGGCAGCCTCCTCAGACCATCACGGCCTCCGCAAGCAAGGCCCGCAGCACTCCTTTCACGTTGACGTACTCCACCGGCATACACAGCGGTCAAGTAGGTCACACATTTGGAACTGAGTCTTGATTACACAATGGCAGAGTACATATTTATGGCATCGTTTATATCCCTATACTCCCTTCGATGTGGTGCCACCAACTCTGTGCATAGCATTCCGACCACACGTGTTTGTTGGCCCTTGCGGACTTCTGCCTTCGGCCTACACAGCGGTCCAGCAGGCCTGACACCAATCCAATACAGTCCGTAACAGGCAGGACACGGCATCGTCGCAGGGTGCACACCCGCTCAGCTCTGGTGCCTCCATCTCCGTCAACCATGAATCTTCTCCACATGCCATTTCAATGCCGTGTGTTAGAGATCCAGGAGGAGCTAGCTGCACAGCAGTTTCCCCGCGCTGACCGCTGCCTCCGGCACACACTGCGGTCGAGTAGGGCACACAATTGGAACTGAGTCTTGATCTGTTCATTGCAGAGTTTATATCATTGTACAGGCCTCATCGCAGACTGCATCCCCTTCCAGCTCTGGGGCCACTGACTCTGTGCCACGGGAGTCATGGACACTCTCTGGTTGAACGTTGGTGGCATCTGAGTCTATGGCCTGGGGTTGTCTTCATCATCATGTAGCTGATACTGACATTGTGGGAAAAAGGGGACTGTAGCATTCAACTCCTCCATATTGCCTGTTTCTGCTTGCTTCTGCCCTCTGCATCATGCCCCGGATGGACACCTTCCACTGTCCCCCGTAACACTCCGCGACATTCTCCTTGGACATCAACGTGGACCCGCTCAGCTCTTGTGCCCCTACCTCAGTGCATCGCAAGTCACCGTCCCGTGGCGGTGTGCCTGTGCCGGCCGCTGAGCATCCGGGGCCACCGACTCTGTGCAGCTCAAGTCATGGACCCTTGCTGTTTGTACTTTGAACTCCTGATTGTCTGATCACTGTTGTAGTTGTTGCCAGCACCAACCAACCCCTGAGGGGTGGCTTACACTGCCCAACACCCATCCAGCACAGGCGTCACTGGACACTTGACCCTGGCAAGTAAAGGTGCCGGGCGCACGTGCCCGTAGCCAGTTCCACAAATTATCTCAGTGTGTCCGTGTGGTCATTCTGTATGCATGTGGGCCCCGGGCCATACCACATTACGTTGTGCTGTGTACAGCATGCACAACCTTGTCACCTCAGGCAGTGGGGTGGACCTGGGACATGTATCTGTGTCGGACCCCCCTGTGAGCGTGAGGGAGTGGACCGGCGTACGGCAATACGGCTTAGGGGTGTGGTCATTCAACACGTGGCTCTGGGCGTGATTACGTTTAGGCCTTGCCAAGGCAGTAACTAATGCGTGTGTCTCAGGTGTAGTGTCGGCGCCACCCGTCACGCAATATACAATGTTGCTATGTAGCATGCCCCCGGAGTACGGGCTCGGCCGAGGGGTAAATTAGGGTGCCCAAGCCCGCTTGGGGTCAGGAATCAGACATGCCAACTGTTGTGTGTGTTGCTATTTCCGCAGCATAAGCCAAAGGTCTACCCTCAACTGCATGGCGAGTTCAGCCAGGCATAAACTCTACATCTGTGTCTGCCCGGTCCTTACCATAGGCCTACACACACGTGTCCGTCCACCTTCAGCGCACGACATCACTGTGTCGTTGTCAGGCTTGTGGACATGCACAGACAGGCATGACAATAGTGTGCCGTAGGGGTGCAAGTGATGCAACCGCGCTGCGCAAACTAGTGAATGGGCTGGGGGGGAGGGAGGAGCAGCAGTGAGGCCACGTAATTCACATTGAAGCCGCTCATTTGCAACAAGCAGTACATGTCATGCAGGAATCACAAAGTCACACATATCACACACCAATGAACCACTGAGCCTGCCAACACATCATGCAGAACCAACTATTGACTCATGTCTCTCTGCACTGTCACAGGTGACCAAGGATATGCACTCTGCGCTTGGATGATGACACCCCTCCGAGCCCCGAACACACAGGCCCAGAGGCAGTACAATGTGGCCCACAAACGCACCAGGGGCATCGTGGAACACACATTTGGCGTGTTGAAGTCACGTTTCAGGTGCCTGGACGCCACAGGTGGGAGGCTCCTGTACAGCCCAGACATCGTGTGCAAGATGATCGTTGCATGTTGTGTGTTGCACAACATATGTGTACGCAGCAAGGCCCCATGGATACCAGTGCCAGATGCACCGGAAGATGATGATGAGGATGAGGCAGGTGGACCACACCCCACTGCAGCCGCAGCAGGACTTGCCCGTAGGAACATCATCATTGACAATTTCTTCACATGAGCACGTCACATTGTGACAGTCCTTGGCAATCATGGGACAGTACAAAATGACCACAGGCACAGCATGTGCTAATAAATGCATTCAAAATACACATTCCCTGAGTGCATGTCACTCATCTGTACAGGCACATCACTCAGACAAGTGTGAGTGCGACATGTATTGCTGGCAATTTTCTGATTTGTTCACGGATGGTGGGTGTGTCACCTCTGTGCAGAGGGGCTGTTTAGGGTGTCACATATTCGGACTGCCAGTTCTGTGTGTCGCAGTTAGTAGGGAATCCCACTCTTCGACGTTTCACATGTGTCCAAAGTCATTCCATTTTGGCTGCCATTTGTGTCCTACAGGTGACAACAGGGCTCCTTTTGGGGTCAGATATGTACCACCATGATGCAGGGATGCCCCCTGTGGCTCAAGTACCACAACATGAGCAACATGTACGTAAGCGGGAGTCACTGCCCCTACATTCGTCCACGCTTTCATGGTGGATTGATCATGGTCATGACACGTCTGTGTGCAGGAGGGGTTGCTTGTCCCTCTGCAATGTGAAGGGGAGATGCGGTTTCAATGTGTGTTCCATGCATGTTTCAGCATTGGTGCAGTTTACATGCAGACTGCATGTCAATGTACATTGTGACTGTGAGGAGATGCCTATTTGATGCGGGACAATGGTCATTTGTTCTACGTCACGGATGTGTGGTTGTGCTTGTACATTGTCATCTCACCGTTTTTTACTCTGCTTTTATGGTGCATTTTCCCGCATGACGCGTGGGAATTGCAGGCCTATCACTGGTTATCTCTGATTTTTGAATCGGGATTGGCATCATTGCTACTATTTTTGCGTTCGTGTTTCGCGTTTTTTAGGCGTCGAGTTGATTTTAACACGTTCATTTGACGCGTTAGCGTGGGACTATTGCATGGGGCCGCCGTGTTGTGAATACCACGTTAACACGGAGTTGTTTTCCCGATATAGACTGCAATGTGAAGGGTTGCTTTAAGGTAATTTTGTGGTAGTTATCACACGTTCTTGAGAATATGCCCCACATTGTGCTAGCTTGTTTCATTGAGAAGGGATTGCCCCAACAGATGTCTCGCTACAATCTATTTTTGTATGTGTATCTCTATATTGCACATGACATGGTAACACACAAAATGATCTGCCTACTTTGTCTATGAAAGATGGGGCTTGGATCCGGCAATATCTCTCAGATATCTAACAGCTCCCCATTCCTAGATATAATATTCAATTTATAGTGCTTACAGTGCACTTCAACCTATAGTGAGGGTAGCAAGTACAGTATTGATGTATGAATTAGGAATAGAGGCAAACCAAATTTGTCACTGACTGCCTCCATGGGACCTTAAAATCAAAAGAACTGTTTATGATACTTTAAAACAGTTATTAAACTAATAACTTTAATGCATTTTATAATTTAACCCTTGACCGCGATCGGAATTCCGCTCGTGTGCTGGACATTCCGATCGCGGGTGGGGTCGTGACGAGCTCAGCTCGTCATGCGCACTAGCGCTACTGCGCAGCATGACGAGCTGAGCTCGTCATGAGCACGGAAGGGGTTAAAAGTGATATAAAAATATAATAAATAAATGTATATCTGTATACATATACCAATAACATAAAATCTATAAAAAACAAACCATTCTAACTAAATTAAAACATTAAACTATTTAAAAATATTTAAATTTAGTAAAAATTGTTTTTCAAATACAAATATTACAATAATTTAAAATATTATAATTTAAAATAAACAAAACATAATAATGTAAATTATGACAATGAAAAATTATTTATAACATTCAATACACATACTATTCCCACTACAATTTAAACAAAACTACGCAAACTATTAAAGTAAATATTTTAAAATGTACTACTCCCACTTAGCGCAACACATAAGTATTAAAACTTGATAAAAATAAAATTTACAAAACTCCCTCCAATAAATGCAACAGTACTAAAAGTGATAGACTGCACAAAGGTAATATTTACTGCACCCATTCCAGCTGATGCAACACCAGGGAAACTGTTAAAGAGCAGAGGGGTAAAATGTACTATTCCCACTCCGCTGAGTGTAACAGTAGAGAAAATATTGAATTGCAGAGGGATGAAATTAACTATTCCCACTCCAGTCAGTACAACAGTAAGGAAAGTGTTGGATTGCAGAGGGGTAAAAATTACTATTCCCACTCCAGTGAGTGCAATAGTAGGGAAAGTGTTGGACAGCAGAGGGATATTTTACTATTCCCACTCCAGTCAGTACAACAGTAGAGAAAATGTTGGATTACGGAGGGGCAAAAATTACTATTCCCACTCCAATGAGTGCAACAGTAGGGAAAGTGTTGGATAGCGGAGGGAAAAAAACTGCTATTCCCACTCCAGTGAGTGCAACAGTAGGGAAAGTGTTGGATAGAGGAGGGATAAAATGTACTATTCCGACTCCAGTCAATACAACAGAAGGAAAAGTGTTGGATTGCAGAGGGGTAAAAATTACTATTCCCACTCCAGTGAGTGCGACAGAAGGCACATTTTTGGATAATGGAGGGATAAAAATTACTATTCCCACTCCAGTGAGTGCAACAGTAGGGAAAGTGTTGGATTGCAGAGAGAGAAAATTTACTATTCCCACTCGTCATTACAACAGTAGGGAAAGTGTTAGATTGCGGAAGGGTAAAAATCGCTATTCCCACTCCAGTCAGTTCAAAATTAAAAACAAACAAAATATCATCAACAAAATAATAACATTTTAAAAATAAAGTAAATAAAAAAATAAAAAAATATGCTGAAAATAAAAATAAAAATATATTTAACATAAAAAAAATTGCATACAAATACATATTTGTATTTAGAAATGATTTAACAAAAACATTAATTATTACATATATTTTGTTTATTTACTTCCTAACCTATAACACCACAAAACTCACAACTCACATCTAAAATCTAAAAAAATAAAAAATATATCTACACAATTAATATAATTATTATCAATTAAACAAATATTATTAATTAAAAAACAAATTAAAATTCATAAAAAATTATTAAATTCCCACCCTTTACTCCTATAATCGAAAAAAACACCAACATAAAAAGGTAATTAAACAATGAACATATTTAATTATCAAATAATTAATATTAATTTATAACTATTTATTAATTAATTAAAAATAAATAACTGTCCCACCTTTAACCCCTATGTACCTAAAACCCACACCCCAAAAATGTAATTGAACAATTAGCATAATTAATTAATATTAATGATCCACTAATTATTAGTTAATCAAAAATAAATTACTTCCCACCCTTTACCCCTATAAACCCCACAACCAGCACCTAAAATAAATTATACAATTTCCATATTTAACTATCCATCAATTAATATTAATTACCAACTAATTATTAATTATTTAAAATAAATTACTTCCCACCTTTTACCCCCATAAACCCAAAACCCACATCCCCAAAAAATGAAATTAAACAATTAACAAAATTAATTATTTATTATTATTATTAATTATCAACTACATATTAATTAATTAAAAATAAATTGCTTCCCACCCTTTACCCCTATAAACTCCACAACCCGCACCTTAAAAACAAATTACACAATTACCATAACTAATTATCAATTAATTAATTTGTATTAATTCACAACTAATCATTAATTTAGTATAATTAAATTACTTCCCACCCTTTTTCCCTATACACCCACATCCCGCTACGAAACTAAATAATGCAAAATTTAATTAAAATACAATTAATAACTACTAAAAATGTAACACATATATTAAAACAGATAAACAATACTTATACAAAAAAATACATCACATGCATTTAAAATTTATAACACTAATTAAAAAATCTATATTTTAAACAACTATATTTTTGCAAACGATACTAATGACTTCCATATTTTAAAAATCGATATTACTTACCTTAAAATCGATATTCTTATCCACTATATTCTTGCTGTCGATGTTTCTGTGTCACGATATTTACAACTTGATAATTGTGCCAGTCGATATTACAAACTCAATATTTTGTCTAAATACCTAGAAATACAGGGTGTGGTCACTACTCAGAAGACTAGGAAGGAGCTGGAAGCACGGTGTACCCCTGTGTGATTGCTGGCAGCGACATTTACATTTGCCTACAATGCCATGTCTAAGGATGATATGGATGAGGACCTTAGCGGCAGGAAGAGGAAAATGAAATTTCCTGACAAACAGCTGGAGCGGTTGACTGAGAAATGTGTGGCTCACACAGACCAGCTGTTTAGCAAAGCATCATTTTCTGTACCTGAGACAAAGAAAACAATATTATTGAACAGCATCCTCAAAAAGTTCACTCTCTTGGTGTCTCCTAGAGGACTATACCCGAAATAAGGAAATGCTAGTATGACCTATGATCCCACACAAAGGAGAAGATGGCCAGCAGGATGTCTGAGGCTCATGGTACAGGTGGTGGTCCCTCCAAACATCCTCCTGCCACTCCAAAGGAATCACTTATTGAGGAGACACTTGAACCTGAAAGTGTGGTGGGAGCGTTAGACATTGGCACCTCCAATCCTGCAGGCTATAGTCAAGGTAATGTTTGTTTTTCTATTTTAAAATGTCCATAACATATTGGGGTCGATTCCGATTCGGGCCGGAAATCTCTCCGACCGAGCCGGACCCGGAGAGATTTCCGACCGAATCGGACCCGTGCAGTCCGACCGAACGAGTCCGATGCATTCGTATGCCACCGGACACGAGTCGGTCGGACTCCCATTGAACTCAATGGGAGCCGGTCGTACAACGCGTACACGGGCTCCCATTGCCTCAATGGGTGCGAGGCGGACAAGGGCGCCCCTACAGCGAGTACGCCGCGAGCGCTCGCGGCGTACACGCACAGGTAGGGGGACCCATGGGTCCCCCTGTGTGCGCCTCGCACGGGTACGCGTACAGGGGTCCGACACGGACCCCCAAGTACGGCTCCGACAGCGAGTTCGAGTCGGACGGCGCGAGTCGGTCGGAGCGGTCGAGGTGCGCATCATACTTACCCGGCCGGAAAACGTCTCCATTGCGCGGTGCGAATCGGGTCCGAGCGAGTCGGTCGGAGCGGTACGATCCGGGTACGAGTCGGTCGGAGCGGTCGGGTCACCCGGACGAGTCGGTCGGCGAGTCGCATCGTACTCGCTCGGCCGGACCCGCGTACGATTCGGTCGGGAAAAGGGCTCCGAATCGGATCCGGTAAAGCCGAATCCTATTCGGAGCCCTACCGGCCGAGATCGGAATCGGCCCCATTGTTTGTTAGTCTTCAAATACAACATATTAGCTACAAAAACTCCATTTAAATGTTTGTCGTAATTTGGCAATGCATTATCAGAGTTGTAGTACAGCTAAGTAAATGGTGTAGTGTGTGTCGATGTATAAACTACATAAAGCTATATATAATCTTCATGCCAAAAACACATAAATCATATTGTAAACTATATCACGCAAACTTATTAACTATTAATTTACAAGAACTATATACATACATTTCCACAGATCACACCCAGGACATGTCTGAAAACATTGAGCCTGATGAAGCTATTAACAAACAAGTGGAAATTGACAACAGCACAATTGCTACTCCTACACCTATAATTTAAACTCCAACTACTAGGAGAGCAAACGTTGCACCACTACAAGACTGTGAGTAAGGTGATAAAGAGCAAACACAAGGAAGGAACACAACTTCATCTGTGGGCAGGACACACAGACAACATAGAGTCCAAGAAAGTACAGTTCACAATGATGTCTCTGATGACATGTCATTCAGTTCACAATTGGTTGGTGGGCTTGAGAAATCAATTGTCAAAGTACTGTGCCTGCAAGCCAAACAGATAAAAAGAGTGAATGGGTATCTGCTAAGCATGTCAGGTTCAATGCTGAAATTGCAGAAAGGTCAAGAGCATAGGATTACTGGCATGTAAAAAGAGCAACGTATGCAAAGCCGCAGACCGAAGCAGCATATGGCACGCTATGACGCATTTACCAAATCAATAGATTGATTGGCAGTAACCACCACTGCTCTTGCCAGGAGAACTGTGAACATCCAAAATGACATGGGGCACTGCGGCCAAGATGTAGCACATGATCTGGTCCATGTAACCGCAGCTCTGGAGAACATTTAGACACATAACCTGTCAGTCCCCAACAAATTACCCCCACCTGAAAGCAGAAACAGCTCTACAGTCAGTGGCATATCTGTGCCAGATGGATGCTGTCCAAGGCGAACACATCAACACACATCTGGCACAGATATATCCCCAACTCCACAGCCAAGTCCTTTTGATAAGGCAGCCAACACCAGAGGTCATTAAAAGTAACTTTTCTATGCAATCGGATGTATATTGCTAGATATATTTGTGTTCTCAAACTTTGTTGCTTTGTTTAACCAATGACATCCTATAAGGATACAGCTGATGACACACAATTATAAAACATCATTACAACCTGAATAAAAGGTTATCTTTCAGTAATGGAAACACATTACCATCATATGTGTTGGCTATTTTATAGATGTGGTCATCATTCTTACCTTAAAAATAGTTGTTTGTGATCTCTGTGTGTCGTGTTCGACCCTCTGCTGCACGTGTCCTGCTAAATCTGTAGTGGTGGCAGTTTGACATCTGAGTCTGATTCTGGCTCTATGTTGACGTTGTGAAGACCATTCCTCATGGTTATGTTATGAAGAATAGCATATTCCATGCCTGTTTGACAGATATTATGAGCTGGATGAGCCAAAATTTCCTCAAGATAAACACCGATAAGACAGAGGTACTGGAGTTCGGCAAGGGCCTTTCGCTGTGGAACAATACCTGGTGGCCAGCAGAGGCTTTTTCCTATTAAAAGTCTACATAAGATCTTCCCCTTCATTCCTCAGGAGCTTCAAAAACTGTGGTTGTAGCGCTTTCTCTCTCAAAATTAGATTACTGCAACACGCTGTTTATGGGCATTGACAAGTCTCAGAGAATGAAACTGCAGTCGTTGCAAAACGCGGCGGCTCGACTGTTATTAAACATACCCAAAGGCCACTCCACATCAGCGGGCATAAGGTCCCTACATTGGCTTCCTGTCCAGCAACGAGTGGAATGTAAGGCCCTTTGCATGGTGCACAAGGCTCTATATGGAGGTAGGTCGGTGGAGATCCAGAATTTGTTTTCCTGGTATTCTCCTACTAGAACCTTTAGATCCACAAACTCGGGCCTTGTCTACACCCCCAAAATCCGTAGAGCAAGGTGGGGGGTAGAAGCTTATCTCAATGTGCAGCCAAGCTATGGAATCAACTGCCCACCACCCTGCGACTTCAATCCAATCGGATGAGCTTTAGGAAAACGCTGAAGACCTAGCTGTTTCCTTCAAGTTAGACCTCTGGTTCTACTGTTCAGTCTCCCCCATGCACACACTCAACGTCAAGACGCCGCGGCATTCGAGCGCTTTAAAAATAACTATTCTATCCTATCCTATCCTATGTGTCAATGATTTTGTAACAGTCTTTGGTCTGTAGAGTAGTGCTCCACCCGTCTTATATAGGCATCTAAATTGTGATTTCAGTATTCCAAAAGTCCACTCAATTATTGATTGCATTTTTTTGTGCTCTGTTGTACTGGCTTTCACTTCGGCTTCTTGGATTCAAGTATGATGTCAGTATCCAAGGGTGCATTGCATATGCACTGTCTCCTTAAATAGTATGAGAAGGAAGAACAATTATATTATTTTACCAGCGTGCTATTGAACACTGTATGAATTGAGTTTGTAATCCTCTTACCAAGTAAACAACCATCGCCATATTCACCCTGAGACAGACGGTCATTAAATCATCTGTGGTGGAACATAAAAGAGTCATGTGTGCTGCCTGGAAATTTTGCTACAAGGTCAGTTATGATGCATGAAGCATCACACACTACCGGAATATTGAATGAATGGGTACTTTTCTTGTTTCTATAAATGAATTAATTTCCACACTGGGGACATATGGCAATATGTGTACCATCAACACAACCAATAACGTTTGAAAACTGTGGTACCAATAAAACATTCATTTTGTGTGTTGTATATCTTGGGGAGTGTTTGGAAAAAAACAAATTGGTTCAATTTTCCAACCATGATGTCCAAAAACTATGAGAAACATAGAAAATCACTTTGTGACACTCTCCCTGCCACTGCTACTACTCCCTGGTAACTGCCAGAAGCTAAAAGGTGTAGACAACACAAAAACTGCATATGTGTTGGACTGGCGTTGCTTCTGATTGTTGGGGTTTATAGCTGAGGATGTAACTTGACAATTAAATCCAAAAATACCTCACTACTCAGGGTCGATTCCGATTCGGGCCGGAAAAGCACCGACCGACTCGGAGCCGGAAAATTACCGACCGACACGTACCAGTGGCGCCCGACACGCCAAGTACGATGCAAGCCGCGATAAATCCGACCGACACGTCAGGAAACCAAGCCGACCGACCGAGCCGCTCGGAAAATAGCAATCCGGCCGGAAAAACACGCGAATCCAACCGACCGACACGCACCCGGAACAAATCCGACCGAATCGTACCCGCCAACTCCAACCCGCAAAGTACGATGCAAGGCGCGAAAAACCCGACCGAGT